>JAGDQP010027660.1:9261-23481 GCA_022664845.1 Lepisma saccharinum
GTCCAGAAATCGTATCTTAATATTCCGTCAATCATGTCCCAGAGATTATGGACGCGATTAAGCATAAGAAGTCCAGAAATCCTTTCTTTATCTTCCGCAAATCACGTCACAGAGATTCTGGACGTGATTATTGCATCGGAAGTCCAGAAATTCATTCTTTATATTCCACCAGTCACGTACCAGAAATCTGGCTCTTATCCTTTTTTTTTATCTTCAGCCAATCGCGTCCTACAGATTCTAAACGTGATTACGCATCACAAATCCAAAGGTCCTTTCTTCATCTTCTCCCAATCACATCCCAGAGATTCTGGGCGTGCTTCTCCTGGAACATGATTGGCGGAAGATGAGGAAAGGATCTCTGGACTTCTGATGCTTAGTTATGCACTCACATAGCGTTGAATAGTGCTTCATAGACCATTAAAACGTTTACATTGTATTGTGCAGTTTTGTAATAAAGTTTAGCGTAATAGCCTTGTCAGCCGATCTGAATTTTCTTGAACAGTGCTTTCCATTGATACTGAAGAGTTGTCTTTAACATTTTCCGGAAGAGATGAACAGTAGCGCTGTCTGTTATGTTCATGTTACCGCTATACTTTGATTCAGAGACATTTAACACAAGTTTCTATTGCACCTGGGAACGCTAACACCCCTGGCCTGATGGAGATATTTGAACATTCTCTCTGAGCATTTGTGCTATAATGAATTTACTGCCTGTGGCTAGGTGAATAGGGTAAGGATACTACTGTTGCTGCTACTACTACACCACTACCGCTCGCTTTCTACTTCATCACCATAAATTATGCAAAAAAAACAAGACAAAAATGCACACATTTCCTTTTACACCAAAATTCAACTCAGAAATGGTTAGTTCTGTCAAAGGATTCGATATGTCTCCTTTATGATAACATCTTAATTTATTTATTAATACTTAACAGAATGTATATCATTATTTAATTGAGACAGAAATACCCTTGTTAAGTTACAGCTTTATATAGAAATCAATTAGGTTTGTCATACAACAGATATTATATTAAAAAGAGCATTTTTAAATAGTTGAGATATTTACTGTATTTTCGTCTTAAGAAAAGGGGATGATTAAGTTATTAGTAAAAATAATTTTTATTTAAAACTAAAATATACTAAAAATTCTCGTCTTAAATTTATAATTAACGTTTTAAAAGAAACATTTAAGGAAGTGAGGAACACGAAAAAAAAAAGTTTTACTTCATCGTAAAAAATTAGTGATGACGTCAGTTTATATTTCATATTTGGATCTGAATTTAAATTTGAGCGATTTAATACTTGCAGAGTTCTCTTCCTAGCTGTAGTAATGATTAGGGCGAAAAGGGGCAATAGTTCTTTGGCTGGAGAGCACGGCCAGAAACACCGTTCCGCAATTCCGTGTACTAGTAACGTAACTGCAAGAACATTATGGCAATTCAAATCCCTATACTTTGATTTAATATATAGGACAAGATGTAGTAAGACTAATAATTGACGGCCTGAGCCATAGATGCCTAAAGGCCATCAATAAAATTCAGTTCATTCACTAATAATTGATTCAAAAGCATTTCTTTTAGTTTTTTTTTCAATATTCGTCAGTAAAAAATGACCACAAGCGCATCTCGCGTTACTTGTAATTTACGAAAAGATGATTAATTCGCCATTTGTGTGCATGTTTCAAGAAGCCTTGCTTAAATGTTTCTTGATAGTATTAAGCAAATTTTATGTATAACATGCAGATTGATTAAAAGATTTTGAGCCACGAATGTACTACACTGAAGGCCAGCAACAACGTAACAGAATATTGGACGCTAGTACAGGGTGTTCCAAAAGTCACTATCTCGTGAAACAGGAAGAGTTCAAAGATAATACTTCAGATTTGGGTTTGAAAGACCTTGATTTATGAGGCTATATTTAATCTTTTAAGGCTCAATTACTCGTCTCATTTCACTTTCAGAATTTAATATAAAAACGTTGCGCCTGTACTCTATAACAACTTCCCATCGTGAAAATATTAAAATCAGTACAACAAATATCTATTCATATGAAAAATCACTCGCTATAAATGTAATCCATCTTCGGTATTGCTTTTACACACTCCATCATTCATCCATTCGTTGTACTGGTATATTTAATAATTTAAATGAAAACAGGTTAGTGTACGTTAGTTCAACTTGATTGTCCTGCTTCGAAAAAAAAGTGCCCGACGTGTACTAAAGAAAAGCCCCATCATCATTTTAATAAAATCACCAACAAGCAGAACACAATACAAAAAATACTAGGTACGAAAAATCGGAAAATAACACTGTTTAAAGAGAATACTTATTGTTATTGCAGAACTAACCATTTCTTCTTCTACTTTAGCAACAATACAATAAAGTACAACAATAAAAGTGAGATTATAAAAAGAATGCAACTTAGTAATTCCATTGTTAAGCAAAAGACATTTACTGAATACATTTTGTGAACGTGTTCAGATAGGGGAAAAATAAGCTTGTTTATTACAATAGAAGCCATTGATAGTTAAAAGAAACAGTGACCAAACAACTGTGGCAGGGAAAAGTTTAATATTATTATTATTATTTTATAAGCTTAAACATTTAAGTATAATATAATTTCACTCAAATTGCAACAGTGTACTAAAATAATATATATATTTAAAAAAAAGGAACAATTTCAGTTTAGTTTCTTAAAAATAAAATACAATTTCTCAACCTTCCTTTATCTAATGCCCAAATAACATTTGCATCTTATTAATTATTGCTTGTCACCGTAATTTTATATTTACAGATCTGACATTACCTACACACAAAATGTCCATCGAATTTTCTGGAGTAAAATTCTTGACCTGTTCAATGAAATTCACGTCTCCAACATTTGTGGATGCGTATATTAACGGTGTAGATCACTCCCGCCATCTTGGTATGACAATTCCTTTGATTTACATGGGAATTGTTTTACTAATCTTGTCTCTCAGGAGCGTAATTTTTAACTTCTGTTTTCACCTAATGTTTCGTCATGTTTTCTCTGACTCATACTGTTTCATAGAAATACAATATTGTACACACGAACAGTATAATTTCCCGTTGACATACTGTGATTTCTATGGTAAATTATTAATAATTCATTATACTTATATATTTGAAGAAACTTCACAAACCAAAACTCTACAAGAGTCAAAATAACCACCAAGGCAAATTTCGTGAAAGCAGAACTTGAATACTCTACTTCTGAAAGACACAAAATTAGTAAAATAATTCCCATGTAAAATCAATACAAAGATGGCGGGGTTGATCTACATCGTTAAGGGATCTCCTTGTGCCCACCCACACTTCTTCAATATTTTTCAAAATATTTCAAAATCTAGTAACAGTAATCAGAAATTTTTGAACGCAGTTCCGTAGTACTTACACAACACTACGCAATATGATGTTCACGGATTTCGAGATATTAACACTTCTTCAGTAACACGTTATCAAAGATTATGACGTCATAACTCAAGGCTTATTACTCATCAACGGTCAATATCTAGATTCGCTGCCCATTGTATTTCATAGTAATCTGAAAGTACTAGAAAACTATGTTCGATAATTTCTGATACTGTTATTAAATTTGGTAATATTTTTAAAAATAAGCAAGTAACGGGGGGAGGGGTGGGCAGGAGGCTCTTTAAGGAATTAGAACCTATCGCGTAGTCAGAACATATAAACACTTTTACAACACAGAAATTGAGAATATTTCACCAACCAACATAACCGTGGATGGCTTTATCACGATTTTCAACATTAACAATTCAAAATCATGACTTTCGTGATAGATAGATAGATAGATAACCTGAGCCAGTAAACTCAGATTTCAAGAAGCTGAAAAGGAATACTACATAATTTGAAATAAGTGAAAAGTGAAATATACAGTGATTCCAAAATCTGAAATAAAAAGTTAAGCTTCACACTTCGATCATAGAAATTATTCTTGTTTTCCTTTTGACGTAATGTTTTGTGCTGTTATTATTTAGGACAAAAAATGGTTGAAATAAGTACAATACTGTATTAAATTTCTGTTCAGCCACTTCAGTTTATGGGTACCTAACAGTGGCGGGTCTAGAAAAAAAAATGCCCGCGCCCCACTTAAGGAAAAACATTTTACTTTTTACAGCATTTTTTCAAAAATTTATCTCGGAGAAAGCGGACAAATCTTATTTGTCTAAAAATATCTTTGAGGGATACTGAATTCACGTTCCATGACAACGTAACAATAACCAGGGAAATATAAAATTATACTTAAAAATCCATACAGAAGGTCTGTCGCCTATTCTTGAGACCTGCGTCCCCTCTTCACAAATATCATAGATCTGTCTCTGGTAGCTAATATTCCTTTACAAACAATTACCCCTAGTTTTCTTTCAGCGTAAGAAAATTTCTGTTTGGATCTTTACGGACTTATAAACTGACAAGACTGGACAAAAAAAGAAAACATATAATCTATCTCACTTTGATGAGTTCCTTAAAATGTTGAGTGTTTATCTAGAACAAATGTGACCTCGAACTCTCCAAACGGGAATGAATTGGAACAAATATGTGTGAAAGAGTAAATAGGGTCTAACAAGCGAGTTGTTCTCGATAAATCTGTGTCTGAGAACCAGAACCGAGTAAGTCAGAAAAACGTTGTTTTCGAGGGTGGCCTACTTCCTTTCACATAGAAACTAAATGGGCAAACTACAGAATAGACTTTTTTTTGTTTACATTATTTAAATGTTTATAACAATAACTATGCAACAATTGTGTTAGGCCTTTCGAGAACTGTACAAAATCACATTAATCACGTTTTGGCTAAAATTGGACTTACGTGGTTCTGGCTTTCATTTACAGTACAGAAATAAGAGTGTTGTATAAATTTTGCCAATATAAACTATATTTCCAGCGTTTCCGCCAGTTTCACCAAATGAATGCCGGAATGCAACCTCAAGAAACGCCTTGGTCGATACCTTCCTCATTCTCTACCTACCTCATCCCAGCCTGGGACAAGGATGGCAAAAGGCCATAAATAAATTCAAGATAAACAACATATTTATAGTGAAACTTTAGACTGACATAGTCGGTAGCGCACTCGACTACAGTGCAAGTGAACCCGGGTTCGAGTCACGGTGGGGGCTCAAAAATCTCGGTGTTGACTCAGCATCGTGATGACAATTGGGAGCTATCTGAATAAAAGAAGTAGCGGATTGTGGTCAGGCACACGGCTGCGAAGAAGCGTTAGGCTAAAAACGTAACCTTCTACTTGAACGTAAAATAGCCGTCTGACAGAGCAGGGTCAAGAATGATAGAGTGTATCCAGAGCTTACCGAGTTTCACGTATCACTTATAGATGGGAACAGTATCGAACTATAGTCGTGCCATCTTACAGACGGAAGGCGTACTAAAATCGGCTAGAATTTTGACCTTCGTTACTTGAACAAGAATACAACTTAGCTAGCCGGCGACAAAGAACTTTCGTGAACTTCGTTCTTATTCGGGAAGCAAGAGTCCACGTTCGGAGAAAGCCTTTTCCCCCTCACATACTGACCAGTAGCATCAGTAATAAGAGCATGATAGGACCGCTGCTCACGCCTTCCGGTCACTAGGTGCCACTACCATACAATCGAACTATTGTAGCCAGGGTTGCTGGTTTAAACCAGGTGGCTTCTTTTTTTAATAAATAAATAAATGAAAACAAAAATGCCGCAAATAGTGTGAACTTCATGTTATGTTAACAAATCCACATATTAAACTACCTGCGTTAATTTCATATCATTTTTGCTTAATTTTAACTTTAACTTTCGCTTAATTTCGCCTAAGACTAATTTTAATGTGTTTTTGCTTACTATTCTGGAACTTGTATATACTATCTCGTGGTCATGAAGTTAGATTTTTTACAAGTCTCTGGTAAGGAAGGGTTTGACGTATTTGGTAGAACAGAATCTAGAATTTTTAGTTTTAGACTTTTTAATCCTTATAGTATATAATTACGGTTGCGAAAGTTGGAGTACGACCCTAGCAGATGAACATAAATTAGGCGTGTTTGAAAATAAGGCTTTGAGAAAGATATATGGGCCGAAACGGGACGAGATAACTGGAGAATGGAGGAGACTGCATAATGAAGAACTCCACGGACTGTACGATTCAGAAGATGATGTAAAAATAATGAAATCGCGACGACTAAGGTGGGCAGGCCATTTAGCTCAGATGGGGAAAAAAACGAAGATTATATATTCTGTTCTGGTTCGAAGGCCGGATGGGAAAAGGCCATTGGGAGGACAATATTAGAAGAGATCTTCGAGAAGTAGATGTTCGTGATGAAACTGGCTTGATGTTGCCCCGGATAGAATCCAGCGAACGTTTGTTACAAGCGGCGATGAACTTGCGAGTTCCATATAAGCCATAGAGTTAGTTAGTTAGTTAGGTATATACTGATATAACATGGAGGCTTCGGAAGTGAAACATGAAAGCTCATAATATGGCGAAAACTGTTTCCATTAGGTGCAGTGACAACTTATTCTGGTTAGAGGAATCGAGGCTCCGTTGTAGTTTAGTACTTAAAAAAAAAAAAAAAAAAAAAAAAACCATGGGTCTTCGATGAGTGTTCGAAAAAGCTTGATAAACAGACATTTTGGGTTATCACGTTTCACTCCCGGACCCTTCATATTATATTCAGACGTAAATTTCCCATCCATTATTCAAAGAATATGCACACTTGTGAGAATATTCTTACGAAAGGAAGTTTTTTTTTTGTAAGTTCATTAATGATTCTTTAATTATTTTTATAGTTTATTATTATTATCACATTGCAACCAAAGCAAAAATTCTAAAAATTCTTTTGTTCTAATAATGTTTAGTATTGATAAAGTACGCCGAAATTCCGTAGAAGATCTTTTCTCATAAAAACCCCAGGAAACGAATTTATTGAAATCAAAAATATTTTCTGTATGGTTGGTTGAGAGCCAGAGTGAACTCATAACCCACCTTTATTCACTTCTCTTATTGATATGCAAATTAAATCGTGCATTTCTGACTCAGTGAAATGGCTTGGACTAAAATAGATATGTACTCTGTAGTCTTTTGAAATAAACTCTGTACTCTGCACAGTCATTTCACTTGTGCAGTTGTGTATCTTTTTGTTCTTCTGAAGTGACTTTTAATAATTATATTCACAAGTATCTAAGCTCAGTACAAAGTATTTCTATCAGGTGTCTTCCGTGGAGAAGTCGGTAAGACTCATCGCATTTGTAATCAAGGGCCGTTTCGAGTCCAGGTGGAGGACAATTTCTCACAGGTGCAAACCGAGTAGTGGTTCGGATTCCACTTTAAGCTGTAGCTGTAGGTTCAGTCCTTCATAACCTCACTGTTACATAAGGACATTAAGAAGAAACAAATTTATTTCTATCCATATGTAATATAAATAAAACAAAGTATTAAAACCCTGATTGTAGCATATGCAACCTGGCGATCCCATAAACTCTCATCATCCTGGCCAGGAACCATAAGGGGCTGTCGCGCCACCCAGTTTAGTTTAGTTTACAAGCTGACAACAACTCGCACGGAGTACAAATTTAGCTTGTATATCAATTAGTGCACGAACAAAACTTGTCATGTATATTACAAACGTAAGAACCCAAAAGAAATATAGCAAAGGTTTTATGACACTTTTGCATATAATTACGGTAAGATCTTCCTTCTAAAGGGCGCTTGTTACTCCTATTTCGAAACACGACTGCCCTTCTTCCAGGGATTTCGCGAGGATTTTCAGTTTGGGGTTGTAAAGTCAAAATTGAAAGGGTGTACGTGAAGTTTTGGACGGGTTTCTATCGATTTTTGAGCCTAA
Source organism: Lepisma saccharinum (assembly GCA_022664845.1). Classification (NCBI taxonomy): domain Eukaryota; kingdom Metazoa; phylum Arthropoda; class Insecta; order Zygentoma; family Lepismatidae; genus Lepisma; species Lepisma saccharinum. The sequence goes on from JAGDQP010027660.1 coordinate 17,122, forward strand.
AAGAATTTTTTTACGCTTCCGTCATTTTCTTATTTTTCAGTGAGCATTGGTCAGCACACACAATAATATGAGCGTCTTGCCACCAAAACTCCTCGATGCAGTCCAGCAGATCACTAAAACAGATGACATTGACATAGAAAACACTGTTGCAGGAAAAACATTGCGGTTTTTTTTTGTATCGCGTACAGTGAAGAAAAACCTAACCCGACTTTTCACTAATTTCTGTGAAGTGCGTAAAATTTTGAAAGTATAGATAAAGAAATAACTCTAACCTGACTTTTCTCAACTGTCAATGAATTTTGTAAAATGTTTAAAAATGCAAAAGAAAGGAAAATAGAGTGGTAAGGCAAGATAAAAAGAAGCATGATCATCTCCTGGAATCGAACCCGGGTAACCAGACGCTATGCCCACTACACCACAGAAAACAAACGCTTTGTGCATCTCTTTATCGTTCTCGTACTTCAGCACAATATGTGAAGTCATGCAACCCAGAGGGCAAGAGTTTTGATGGCGATACAGTACACAACTGAAAGTTACATATTTTTATTTGATAGATTCGTAAAGTTGATTATTACATAAATCAGTATCGATATGTACCGATATGCGTTTGCAGTATCTCTCTATCTTTCACGCCCTCTTCTGTGCCATTTGTTTCCTTTTAATTCTTACACTTAGCCAATCTAGTTATGAATTTTTTATAAATGCCTGCAATAATGATACGGCTCCTACCGGATTAAGTCATCTAAGCGGTATCCTTCAATAACAGTTGAGCAAAATATATAGAAAATGATTTTCACAAATTAAAGATATAATGCAATTTTTTTTTAAAATAGTAGTTTAGTACATTTGAAACTCAGTATGCTAACGAACTAATTATAACACTATGGCTTACGAAACTCACAAGTTCATCGCCAAAGTAACAAACGTTCGCCACTGGATTATATCCTGGGTAATCAAGCCAGTTTTCATCATGAGCCTATACCTCTCGAAGATCTCTTCTAATATTGTCATTCGACCGATGTTTCAGTCTTCCCAATAGCATCTTTCCCTCCCACTTACCAACAAAAATAGAATATACGTAGTTTTCGTTTTTCCCCATCCGAACTGCACGACCTGCCCATTTTACCCGTCGTGATTTCATTATTCTTTTCATGTCACATGTTTTCCTGTCACACCTTCAACAGGCCATGGCCGACGCCTTCCCTAATCCTTTCCCCTCTACTATCCCGCCCTGATGCCTGAAGGCTATAAATAAAATTAATATTCGAATCATACCGTCTGTGGAGTTCTTCATTATGCAATCTCCTCCAATCTCGGATCATTTCGCCCCGTTTGGAAATACGTAAAATTATTACCTAATAACCCAAATTATGTTTAGATTTAGTTTAAAACTCAAAGCTAGGCATAAAAATTATTAGCACCCTAAAAAATTGTCATAATCTGCAGAATATTGTTATAGACCTAATTATCCTATTTGGTATTTCTAGGTATGAGCTTTCACTTCATAGTATCTGCTGATTTCACTTCCAATTTATCAATGACTTTATATCAACATTTTAAAAACAATTTTCCAAACAAATTGAATTAGATCCGACAAAAGAAAACCGCTAGTCAAAGACGTTAAAAGCAACATGTCATCAATTATGTGTTTCGGACGAAATTTCATAAAAGTCAAACTTCTCTTTAAATTATTACGTCGTGTTCGATTTTTAATAAATAATATGAATAGTATTTAAATAACGAGAGTTCACATTATCATTCTATCAATTTGACTTGACTTGAGCGTGACTTCGTGAGGTCAAATTTAAACAAAAAGAATGCCGAAGACAAACAAAACAACAACTACTTTATATAGATAGCACCACATACGTCATTTTACTGGTATATGTAGGATGGCGCCCGAACAGGGACTCGAGTTACGCTCACCAAGGTACGTTATTCCTTGCTCTCGAAATCTGACTTCTCAGCAGTAGTGCTATATAGACATTTTTTACATGAGAGCTATTTTATAATGCAAGGAAATTATCTTTAATACTAGTGCCTGTACGCAAATTTCTCGTGTGCTGTACAACTATGCAACTAGAAATATATAGAATGGATATGGTACTTGCTACATTGTCTGGGATGCGTCTTCAGTAATTTTAATAACAAGCGCTCCTAGCTCACTTGGTAGAGCATTGATTTCAAATTAGGAGACTGTATTCGATACCAGCGGCCGACCCTCCAGACTGAGGTTTTCCCCAGGAATTTTTCCTGTCACACCCCACAAATGCCGGGATGCTACCTTCAATTTAAGCCCTGACTGACTCCTTCCCGCATCGTTTCCCCTACTCTATCTCGGCCTGAGCCATAGATGTTTAAAGACTATTAATAAACAATCAAATTTAGTCAATTTAACAACACAACGATTCCGAAAATACCGCTCAGTTAGTTTAAGAAAGATATCTAACTTTTTGAACCACTGTATAAGGTTGCTTGATACCAATTAGACTAGTAACAAATTCTGTCAAATATCAGGTAAAACATGAAACACTACTTTAAAACAACAGCACAAAACATTAATTTAAGGCCTTTCCTACTACCACCTAAAGGCCTTAAATAAAATTCAAATTCAAACTAAATTCCACCAAGATAATCTTTAATTTTCTGTTTCTTCCTTAGATTTTAAAATGATGTATATGTTAATTTTCAGAACCAATAAAAATAAACGTTCTAAAAACAAATACACTTCTACTTAGAGCGCAGTAGAGTTAAAACGAGGAAAACAAGGGTAGATTAAATACATTATGAAAATTCTCTAGTTCTAATACAAACCCACCAAATGTACTAGTTAAGATGTTCGTTATTTCCTATTTTTTCGCTCAAAAGAAAAAGCAACCAACAAATTTTGCAACTGTATCTGAACTAGTTTTCTGGAACAGAATGCACTTCTTTTTGTCTACTCAGTGTGAATATTCTGATGTTAAGGTTAATGTAAAACAACAAATTGAAAACTAGATGGCAGCACTAGTAACGTATGTCTCTAATTTATAATGTTTATCGTTGCACGAAATTGCAATTCTACTCCTACAAATGCAAGCCTATAGAGTCCAAGCTTTCAGAGCAAAATCGTCAAAAGTCCATTTCCTCAACCTTTCTTAATGACTGGTGAAATGAAGATTGCATAATCATCAGAATACTGGAACTCTCCTTTCCGCTAGAATGGTATATAACATTTTTATGGTTTCTTCATTGTGTATGTAAAGTTCATTGGTGTCTTAGACTCCTTGCGGTACGTAAGGGTTACAATTTTTATTCTATAATATGAAATCCATGATCAGGTCATTTAGTGAGACACATTACATTGAAGATTGACTTTTTATAAATCAAATCTGCTAAACTGACTGTATCATTGACCGGTTAAGAACATTTGAATTAACACCTCTCGGTCGTACTCCGAGCAGTCAAAATAAAATCAACCTTGACAAGAAATCATAATGTACAGTTATAATACAAACAAAATTCAATCCGTCCTTTTTCTTTAGTTTATATATATAAGAGAAAGGAACCATCTCACTTCGAGGTAATTGTACGAAGCCGGCCCTGCCTAGAGTCGAGACAATAAGAATGCGGACACCATAAGGAAGACATTCCAACAAGTCGTTGGTTTGTATAAAAAGCGACAGCGCAACGACACCTCTTCGATCTTTTGTTTGACATCGTTGGTCGTTCATCGAGCCGACCATCGTCGTCAACAAGCCTTGATCATCGAAGCACCAAGTTCTGGCTGTCGTACACTTGGTCTCATCAAGGGTCACTGGGTCGAGCCAGATCCCTAGCCACGCCGACTGCTAAAGCCACTCATTCAGGGAATGTCTGGGCGTCACTAGAGCCAACGCGCCAGTTGGGCTTGATCCAATCCGTTATCTGCCATCTCGACTCCAATTTGGAAGGTCCTGGGTTCTACGCCAGCTGCCGGTCAACAACTGCCGACCTACCTCAGGTAAGTGAGATCTCTGTTTGCCATGAAGTTGTTATTTAGAGATGGTGACATCTGATTGCCCGTCGACCCTTTATTAAGGCCCTTTTGTATATCTGGGGTCAATAAATCTCCCACTTTGTTTTGTAATGGCATATGTCATTTGTTCATCCTAGCGTTCTTATGATCTCGATCCTATGCCTACCATCTGTTCGGTAATACGCTCCCAGAGTATCATCCTGGCATTTGCCTCGTATTTCATCAGTTTCTTCAGTCATGTCGGACGACTGCCTGGATGGTACTTCGACTTCCGAGACCGGAGTTCTTGAAGTCATCAATATATATATATATTGGGGAAGTAATCGAAATTGGCGTGGGAATTTTAAAAAAGTGCTTTAAATAGAGCTGTACGGCCGATTGAATTATTCTTGCACTAAGATTAAATGGTTCACATCTGCTGTTGGTTGATTGTCGAAACAATTACAATATGGGGTATCGAAAACACTTATTTTATGAAGGTATGCTGGAGAAGTTACGTGCTGTGATTTTAGTCTATTAATTAGAACAATTACTTAACGAAAAGAGTATAATAATTTATGAAACCATGGTACATGTGTTTCTAGATTGATAAAAATCCTATCTTTTTGCTGGGCAAAATTTTGGGGTATTATCTATAAAATGTACCCATTTTTCTCGTAATTTCTTTCGAATCCTCGGTACAAATACGAAACTACGCGCGAGGCTGTCACAAAAATTGTTAAAAGTGGAGAAACTGTGAGCTCGGACGTGCGTAATACATATCCCCAACTGTGTGAGATAAGCATATAATGTGTTAATTACATGTGAAGAAGCTTTAATATTGGCGCTGATATAGCGTGAATCGCGGTTTGTGAGTCTGTAAGAATTTTTTAGAGTTCTTTAATGTTCTAGCGTGGGTTAAAGCAAGATATAAACCATATATTTCGGCGGTAAAGATGAAAGTCTGAGCTGAGTAATATGTTTTGTGAGTGGATCGAAGGTTTCTACTTCACCTCCGCAATGCTGACGACAGCCGACTGTAAAAAAAAAGATATTAAGACTGTTGTACTGAATATCACATGCAAACCTAGCTGCAATAATGAAGCTCTTTCAACAATGGACAAGAAAGAAAATAAGAATTCGGCACGGATTGAACTCTTGAAATGGTTCAAAACTTTATTCTCTGGAAGTTCAAACTCTCTAGAATCGAATTTGTATGAATAGCATTGCAATTTCCTGCAACGAAAATAATACTTAAAGAGACATATGAAGTTTGTGCTGCCAACTAGCTTCAGAGATCGTTGTTTTACAATATCTATAGACAAGAGTGTTAAAGAGTTAATCGAGGATAAAAATGAGACTCTGCACACTTAATTAGTTAATATTTAAAAGTTAGTTATTCAGGAATAGGTTTCATAGTTTCGTATGTTTCTCAGAAGAAAAAAGTTAGAAGCCTAAATGTAAATCTTTATGGAATCAACAAATCTTATAACATGTAACTGACAGGAACCAACATCAATCGATTCACAGTACGTCTTTCTGCCTTCCTATACAAATGGATAAAGACTTCACTCCTCACAGATTTCGATGGACGAAAATACATGGAAGTCAAATGAGAGTTGACATTTGGACGAAATTATATCTGACTATATATTTCTTCCGAATAGTTGTATTAATTTGTGTAAGCTTAATAGTTTTATATAGACGCTCAGACACGCTCAATCTCCATGCTGCCGGATATCTTCCCTGAGGTTTTCTCGTTTTTTTCCTTAGTTTCACCAGATAAATGCCATGATGTACACTTAAACTCAAAGCCCTAGTCCGCTATTTTCCACATTCTTGCCCTATCTTCGCAGAGGAAAGCCAACCCTCAGAAATGTGATCTGTAGTTGATAGGCTTCAAGGCATATCTAACTAAATAATCTAGAGCGGACACCTCTTGCTGATAATACACGTAATTCAGTTTTAAAAACGGAATTTTCTCTTGTTGTTTCAAGTACCAGTGAATAGGAACTTGCAATAGAACAACTATTTACTTTCTAATGTAACACAATGCTTTCTATTGCTCTTTTATGCATTATGAAGAGGAAAGCAAGCATAGAAACATCACGCTGAAAAGTGAAAATGAAGTTTACTCCACACCAATCAACTTGATACATGGGCCAATCTATGTGAAAGGAAACTTGACTCATAGACAGCAACTTATTTTTTAATAGTAAGCTACGTCGGTTTAGAACTGAAGTGTCTTGTTACTAACATTCAACAGAAAATGAGACATGGAATTAATATAGACCCATTTGCAATATCTTCTCTGGAATACTAATTTCAGTCACTATCGCAAGTTCCTGTGGATTACTGACGCTCCTGTTACTGACTAAGATTTC
>JAGDQP010027661.1:9004-24788 GCA_022664845.1 Lepisma saccharinum
ACAGAGCAATAACAATAGGGCCTAGTGCACGCTACTCAGCAATACTTCGCCACATGTGAACACTTCCTCGACCTGAGTCATAGATGCCTAAAGGCCATAAATAAAATTCATTTAACGAGCACAACTGTTAGACAATGATATATCAAGGTTATAAAAATTTACTGATTTGCTTGTACAATTACACTCACGTAGTATACAGTGTCGAGTTCGCGAATTTGTCAGACCTCATACATTGTTTCCTGGCAATTAATTCTGACCCTTTCATATCAAACTACGAAGTATTTCTGAAACGGAGTTTCACTAATTTGATAGAAAACATCGTAGATTATTTAATAGTACATTTCAAGCAGTGTTAAATTTATTTGAGGGAAAGTATTATGATATTTTCTTGCAGCTTTATATGGAAATTTCCTTTATGTCCGTTTAAATGAGATAACCAAGTTACTTTTTTTCTTTTTGAAGGACGCAGCAAAATTTATGCATCATGCTAAGAGACAAAAGCTGATCACCAGTGATATAGACAACGCCCTGAGAATTAAAAATATTGAGGTAAGTTTCTGTAAAATATGATGTTCTATTAAGATTTTGTGTGACATGGTTTATGATACTAGTGTTACAAGTATGAGAGGTCTACATTTGCTTACATTTCTCTGTACCGGTAGTTGAATGTTCATACTTTTCTTTCTTTCTTGTTTACTTTGCTGTCATAATGAGAGATTACTTTGAGATTAAGCGAAATATGAAGTTATTCCACCATATTTGTGTGTATGTAAGAGAACAAACTTAACGATACCGTCGGTTTAAACTGTAATTACCTTAATTAGTTTAAGATTAAACAGATAAGAACCCAAATTTACTACATTATTTGATGTAGAAGTCTGATTTATCAAAGTAAATATATGGAGGATCGTCATCTTGTGTTGTTTCCTTTTCTTAAAAAAAAAAGCAGTACTAGGCTATGGCAGCCTGCAATAGAAGCGTTCAATTTAACACTGATTTTCACTCAGTTCTAGAAATATCATGGCGAGAAAAATGACTCAATAGCCCGTAAAGCATAATACCTGGCAATGTAAAGGGTAAGTAAGTAAAGGCTTCATGAAATATTTTTCTTAGAAATAAGGATTATCCTAATCGAAATTTCCATGAGAAAGTTTTGTGGGTTATTAAAATAACCTCTATTTCTAAGAAGAAGAAAAAAATGTCATGAAACTTTTACTTGCCTTTACAATGCATGTATTATGTTACTGTATAAGAGGCTGTTAAGTCATTTTTAGAAGAAAAAAAAACGTGATGAAACTGTGATTTCGTAGAAATATATAAAAATCAGTGCTAAATTGGACGCTTATTTTGCAGGCTGCCGTAGCCTAGTACCGCTTCCTCTTAATCTTTAACCGTCATGAAGCAGAGGATTTTAAAAAGCCCATGCTTTTTAACAACTGCTATTGATTTACAACCGCATCTAGGTTATAGGACATGGATGACGCTACTCAGTCTTGAGGGATGTTAATTTTGTCTCACTTATTGCTTTGATTGGAAAACACTTTAGTCTTCAGATGTTCAATTTGTGGAGCTAAAGTAATTTGAGAAGGCCTTTATGAAGTCCCTGGAAGTGTAAGTAGTTGCTACCCTTTTTTCTTCAGTGTCGAACCCGTTTCATGTTGGATGGAGACCCCAAGCGGCATGTGTATCTAGTCTTAAATTCAATTCTCACTGAAATGCATGCCTAGCAGCCTCGACGCCAGTGTGCGAATTAGGTTATCTTTCCAGGGGAGGGGGTGGGTGGGTTAAAGTACTTGGAATTGTTTACTTGTAACTTATCTTATTGGAATATCATTGACAAAGCTTTTGATGATATTATGATAATTTGGGGTCTAAGATTGAACTTGTTCTCGGTGCGAGAATATGATAGTACAAATTTCCGTGTTCAACTTCACGCTATCCCATGCAAATGAAAAAATAGCTCTTCCTAGATTCGACACTATGGTTTACTGCAATATTACCTTAGAGATTCCCCTCTTCCGTTCTCTCTACAATGAATAATTATTTATTGACAGTACTCTCTTTGATAAAAGAATAACAATTTTGATATCCTGAGGATATGAATTTTGAAATATAATTTGTACGTAATAGACAGCCTCAAATATACTTGGTACTTTCCCTTCTGTCCAATATATATGCCACGTTAACGCTTAATATAAAATACAAGACAATTTTCAATGTATCGCTTGACTATATATGCTAGATATGAAGGGGCTTTGAGTGTCCCCTTCAGTACTGTTGAGAAATACAGAAGTACATATGAATGAATCTATTCTAGACTTTCACTGCTTTTAGCGATTGAGAGATACAAATGAACATAAAGTTCATAAATTAACTATCAGGGTTCCTACAGGTTTTGTCCTCCAGAGACCAGAATACCCTGACTTTTCCATGACTCTTGTGACAGCCCTAATCAGTTCTCAGGACATGGCTTAGCAGCCAAGTGCTATTTTTGATACGATTCTCGACCTGTTTTGGTTTCTATTTCTCTAAAATTTCCAAACATCTAGAGAAAAGTATCCACATTTCTTTTTTGGATGCTCATAAAATCTATTGTAATTCCCATATAACAAGAATGTGAATATTGTTATACCTTTTACAAACGTTCAAGTACAAAATGTTGCGACTCAATAATAATTTCATCCATACAACGAGAAATAATGTATTTTCCAATACAAAACAAAAATGGCTTTTTGAAAAAATGGGTCCAAATTTCACCCACTGCCTGCTGTTATAAATAACAGCAATGACTGAAACATGTAAAAACAACAAAGAAATCTGCTGATGACATTGTAATTATGCATAAAATACAAGTGTCACATTTCTAAACTAAAGAAACGGCTGTTAAAAAAAATGATTCATTGTAGAAACCACTCTCTAGTTGTTGCAGTCAAATATCACAGGAGAGAAGTTGATCTTTTGCTTCTTTTACAACACAGTTTTCATGGAACCAAATGTGACATTTTCTACATGCAACCCACTTCTCATCCTTGTTTTCTTGGAAGTACAGCCTTTCATTAATGGGACACTCTGAGTCGTAATAAGTGATAGATTTGGTGCTTATTGATGGTCTCCTTTGCCATCTCTGCTTGATAAATAAAGTCTTTTAGCTTTGTTTCTACGAAGTTGCTTATTTGTCTCTTTTCCGATTGTTCTCGCTCTGTTAGATTTGTAAATGTCAAATTGCAAATATATTGCGTGACTTTCACTGAATTGCAGTTTGTTTTCTGCTCTTCTAAACTAATTCACTTTCTTTACGTTCTACAATGCATCGTGTTAAATTTAGAGATTGGAAATTTGGACCATCAGGTGAGTGAAATTAGGACTCTCTTGACACTACAGCCGGCCGAGCGGTCTGCGGCGGTAGGCCATTGGCTCGAAGTTCCCGGGTTCGAGTCCCGGCATGGGATTTTAACAGCTAAAGGCGAATCATGACGGGCCGAAGTCCAAAGTTACTAGACTGGCCCATATAAAAAAATAAAGTTTTCTCTTGACACTACAAAATGTGATTCTCCACACATCAGGGTAAAGCTTTTTCCCTCCAAACTTATCAATGTGTATTATAGCTCATTTATCATTCACCAAGCATGCTACTACTATGAAGCTTATATAGTTGCTGAAGCTCTTACTTAGACCATGTGGGAATCACTGCAAAACTCCCAACAAGGAGAAAAACTACAAACCACCACGAGACACACCGTACCCTTCAAATTTTTGGAGATTACTGTTCGCGCGTTACTTCGGACGTGACGATCGATTTCAATAATTTCAAACTGAGAAACATATATGAGTAAATTTAGGCTGCTAGGCGAAATTTGGATTCTTTCCTCTATTGTGTGATCAACTTTTACTGTGGTCAGTGATTCTGTCATGAAACTTTTCGGAAGCACTAGCTGTATCCTGTAACGCCCCTAATAAAAGCTTTGTCTACATACATCGTATTTTTTCTTTAGACCTGTATGATTGTATTGTTTTGATAACTAGAGCACACAAGCTTACCAGTTTAATTGTAATTTCGTGAAAAGAAAGCCAGGACAATTTCATTCTCCCCTGGGATAGTGAATTCTAGTTAGCAGCCAGGGATAATTACATTCCAAAGGGGGAGTGTGTCCCCCCCATCCCTGGCCGTAATTCGAACCCTGCTCGACGCAATAACGGTTTTTGTAAAATAGCCTGTATGGCCCGTTTCACACTCCATGATAACTAAATGGCATAGTACTAGCGACAAGACAGCAGGTCCATTCACATTGTCACCGTAATGGCGTGGGAGTCGCCTTTTCCTTTGCTGTACTATATTACGTAGCGATCCATAGCTGTTTTCTCATCGTTGCTAGTGTTATTTCGGCTTTAAAATTCCTGTCTTATGAAACTCAGTTTCACGTCGTTTTGTCGCTTTTTTACCAAAGAATTTTCCACCCATTATCACATTAGCTTCTTCTTAGCGCTTTCTTTGTTTTCTTCAAACGCAGTAGATTTTTTTTATTATAGGAAATTAACTGAAACTTTTTTTTGTGAAAGCTTTAAGGTATAGTAATATCCCATCTTGCTCTTAACCATCTATCTTACCTGTCTGAGACAGGAGATATTAATGTTTCTTCTCGGGGTTCGTGTTACTTGGGGAAAATCTTAAGGTTGCTAAGTCCGGGTTTCGAGCCACGAAATCGTTAAGTCACTTCATTTAATATTTGTTCCTTGATCACACTTCTTCAATCAAATTGTGAAGAAATGAATAATAATTGAAGGGTTCAGGGGGAATGCCATGAAGAGGTACACTCACATTAATAGTAACTGGCAGATGAGAAAACTTTCAAGGACCGAAAGATGCACAAAATGTTTCAGTATTGAACCAGTATTCTAGACAGGGTCAACATTTTAGTTGTTAAGGCTTCTGCATAACTTTCGTGAATCTGATACATTTTTTTTTTTTTTTGAACTGGAAAAACTTTCTATCTGCCATTTTCTGCGATAGCTTTCCATAAATAAAATTTCAAAGCAATAATGCGAACAGTCGTCATGATATGACCTTTTGTAGAATTCTAAATGGGAGAGTGAAACTTGAATTCGTATTTTTTACAGTTACTCTTTTTGCCGACAACATACGAGAATGGGCTGAAAAGCTTTGTACCTTGACATCTTGGCCTCAGCTCTGGAACATCACTTCTCCACATAGTCATCATCCACTTCCACGTACTTCCTCCAACGGCGCACTAGTTCTTCCATGGCGTCACGGTACAAATCCTTGCCTTTGCAGCGACAGCACGAACGTACTGCAGGCTGGACGTCTTCATCTGATGAGTAGTGGTTGCCCTTAAGGTGTTCCTTCAGTTTAGGAAAGATGCAAAGGTCGTTGGATGCAAGATCAGGGGCTGTATGGGAGGACAGTGTGTCCAAGCTACAATATTGTGCTGCTGGTTAACTTGCTGGTGTGGGGTCTAGCGTTGTCGTGGAGAAGAGGGGCTCCATTGTCAGGCCTGACGCGTGTCAGTCGAGCCTTTAGCTTCTTTAGGGTTTTGATGTACCACTCTGAGTTCACGGTGGTACCCTTGGGAAGAAACTCGGTGTGGATAACGCCATTCACATCGAAAGACAGAGTCAGCATGACTTTTCCCGCAGATAGACTGACCTTGAAGTTTTTTGGATTGGGAGAACTTTTGTGACAGTACTGAGTTGACTGCCCCTTCATCCATGGGTTATAGTGGTGGACCCACGATTCGTCACTTGTGATGATATGGCACAGGAAAGCGTCGGCCTTAGCCTTGTATTGTCGCTAAGGATTTCTACCGTGATGCCATGGAAGGACAGGTGGACCGTTGGAGGATATACATGGAAGTGGATGGTGACAATGTGGAGAAGTGATGTTCCAGAACTGAAGCCAAGTTGTCAAGGTACACATTGTTCTCTATTTCATTAAATTATGGTCACCATAACCCGAGATATTAATCAACAGGCAAAACGTTTCAGCCCATCCTTGTATCTCTGTGATCTCCTGTACCCTTCCTTTACCAGTAATTTCTCAGCTGCTTACTTTACGAAAGTGTTTCATCCTGTTATCGATGTCTGAATTATTGCCTTAAGAGTATTAAATGAAATTGTAGAATTATTATGGTTCATTGCAGAAACTTCAATCTAAAACCTTACTTTCTTTATAGCCTCTGTATGGTTTTCAAGCAGCAGACCACATCCCTTTTCGTTTTGCCTCTGGAGGTGGAAGAGAGCTGCATTTTACAGAGGAAAAAGAGCTTGACTTAGCTGATGTGGTAAATGTTCAACTTCCAAAACTACCACTGGACGTGACCTTGCGTGGTGAGTACTTTTGCGTGTTTTGTACAGTATTATTTACACACAGGTCACATCTGTTCTTCCACCATTGCCAGTCCACCCTTTCCCCTCTTTTCTGTGGTTTCTTCCACGCTTATCTCGTCAATATGACTTCATCAGGTTTTATCGACTTAATTTTCAGAGATTATCTAATGCTATATATATATATATATATATATATATATATATATATATATTATCTTTTCGCGAGGCGGGGAGCTTTCTATCATCAGTTTTCGTTAGACATTTACGAAATTTACTTACTGAATTGTCGCTATAACAATTCTGTTACATATAGACGATAAAAAATAGGGAGGAATACGTGAATCATTCTGGCTTCTTCGATAAAAGCTTAGCTGTGTATGTTAGTATCCTTAGTGCGCGAATTGTAACGCTCGTTTCTTGTAGACAAGGGACCTCGGATTCTATACTCAGTGGGGATATAAGTGGTTTTGTTCTTAATCCATTTAAAACTTTTTTTTTTTTTAACACCATCTTCCGATGGAAGGCAAGTCGAACTGTCATTGCCTCTCGGCCCCATTGTTTGTATCAGTGCTGCTTCAGCTGAGTTCATAGCTCATTTATGTTCCTTTGCTGCTGATTTCCACGCTTCACGTATTGTTTCAAATTGCTTCGTAACTTTTTTAATGAATTGATATTTAATCTTTTCGCTTCCATTTGGGGAACATTCACTTAACGTTCGATATCCTTTTGTATTATTCTTTGCACATAATTTGAATTGGAACTCTTCATAAATCACAGTGTCTTTATTTTCATTGGACTAAAGGTAAAACTAGTCAACTCCAGTTCAGAGTAACACTTCCTAAGGAAGTGTACAGAAGATTTGGCGGAAGCATTCAAAAGAAAAGTAATGTAGTGACATGGCGACCACAACTCCCACAAGCCGCAGTAGACAGGTGGGTTGATCATGGGATCACCGCCATGCTCCAATGTGTGTGTGAGTGTTGAAGGCTTCCAAGTAAAAACAGCGTGGTGTGAATCTGTTTCTCCCAGCTGAAGGTCACACGGCGACGAACAAACACAGAATTGAAGCTGTATATGGTCTGCTTGTTTAAGTACATCTTTGAGTGTCAGGGGGTTTGAAGTAACCGGTCGTCTTTACAGGATGACTCACGGCCAGGACAAAACCATTTCATCATTGCAGCAAATATCCGGGTTGATGAACTATTACGGGAAGCTAGACTGACCGCAGAAGAGTAATTGGTCGCTCTTTTCGGGTTAGTCATAGTAGTGTCCACACAATACTGCACGACAGGCTGTATTATCGTAAGATTTGCATCCAGTTTCTCCCACAAACTGATAAAAAACAACACATGTGCGTTTCTGTGGAGCAGAGCAGCATCTGGACTGCTGCTTATGAGGGCGACAACTTTCTTTTCTACCTTGTAACTGGGGTCGAGCCTGTCTTCAGTCACTATGACCTTGAAACGCGCCATACCAGCATGCAGTAGAAACTTCGGAGAGTCACCACAACCCAAGATCATCAGACGACAGGCTAGTGCAAGGAAGTTGAAAATGACGCTGTTCGATCAATATTGGTTCACAAAATTCTTGGAGCCAGATGCAACCGTAAATGTCGATCGCTACGTGAACACCATAGCAGCAGATAAAGACCAGGAGGCGGAGTTTCCTAACGAAAGGTGTTATCCTCCATCACGACAATGTTAGATCCCACACAGCCAGCAGTGGGCAAGTTGCTCTCCGAAAATTCCATTGAGAAATAATGACCCGTCCAGTCTACAGCCCTGATCTGTCCCCATGGGATTTCATTATGTTGGGTGAGTTAAGAAACGTTTGAAGGAGACCCATTGTAGGTCGAACCATGCAGTGCCGGAGAGTGTGCGATATTGGCTCCGCTCACAGATACAAGATTTCGTCAGAGGCATCCTTCGCTTGGTACCCTAGTTGGATAAGTGAGGTGTGTTGCCAGTAGGAGAGAATATTGACATGTAAGTAAGTATATTACTTTCCATTTAAATGATCCCCCCCCCCCCTTCACGAAAGGTTCCTTAGAAGTAAGATCGTTGTTGATAAACCACTAAGCACAAAAACTTGATATTTCAAACACCGATAGGTTATATATTGTGTAGGGTGACTGTTGAATGCACAGAAAAATGAACAGCTGCCGTAGCCGGGACACGAACCTGGATCTCGCAGTTTCTGCTTGGGTGTGGTAACCGTTACACAATTACTGTTTCGAACTCCAAGTGAGTAGCTGGTAGTCAGGTTAGGCGTGAAGAATCTTCCATATACACGAAAAATCGGCCGTGCTGCGGTAATATAATGGACCTTCTACCCGACCAGAAACTGAGAGATCCAAATTCGCTTCCCGATTACAGGAGCCGTTAATTTTTCTGTGCATTTTTCGTTAAGTTAGAATTTTTAACTACGCATCATAACCAGCAAATCATTTAAAACTGCTGGTAGATTGTATATATAAAAATTATATAAAGTGTGAGTTTATTGCAGTGGACGACAGAAAGGTGGCACTGTTTCGCGCAGTGTGACATGAACAGTGATTTTTCTTACAAGCACGAGCTCTAGGAGAGTGACTGAGTGTAGTAATGGATGCGTGTCCGATAACGAAAATCATCGTTTGCACACAGTTGTACCCAAACATGTGCAGTAGATTATTGCTGGGTAAAAGAGGGGTTTGATTTACGATTAAGCATCCCCTGTACTTGGCAGACTTAACTCCTGCTTACCTTTTCCAAAGATGAAGTCAATGTCCCAGGTAACACGTTTTTTATTTTTATTATTATTATTGTCGGTAGGAGAAAAATACGATAGTGTATCTAAATAGCCTTATAAAACATGATTAGCAGAATGGCAAAGTTCTGTTACGGAACAGCGATAAGGCTATGCTTGTTATATTTTCAGTGTCGAACATGCAGAATTATATGTGTTGTCTTATTAAATACAAATAATTAAAATTTGACACATACGTATCTACGTTTTCTTGAAATAAGACTACTATAATATTTCGATGTTCCATCACAAACCTTGTGTCATTCTTGGGAATTGCGTATGTTAAATGAATGATAAAGAAAAAAAGATAATGTTCACAAAAGTGTAAGAAGTATGTTTGACAGTAGGTGTTGTATGATCCGTGTGGCCAAAATTGGAAGGTGATTTTTTTTTTAAATTTTACTTTGGGTAAATTAAATCTGCACCACAAATAGCGACTTTCCCAAAATAGAGAAGTCTTTTCCTTCCAATTTACGTATCTGGCCGCTCTAATCATATCACGTTTACTCCCAAAACATTCGCCTTGCATTTTTGTATTTTCTATTTTTTTCTTCCTTTCAAATTCCTTTTCAATGTTTGCAATTTCCAAGGATGTCTTAAGGTTTGGGATGTTGAAATATTGTTGTTATTTTAATGTAATTTGAACTCGGACTGTTTGTTCCCGCAACGTTCATGTATACAATTTGACTACTAAACTCTTCACTAATGAAAACTTCACTTTGTTTCTCTTTTCGTGTGCAGCCCATTGGTTGTGCATTGAGGGCGTTCAACCGACGATACCAGAAAATCCTCCTCCTATCTCCAAAGAACAACAGCAGAAGGATAGTATTGACCCTGCTGCGAAGTTGGCAAAGGCGAAGGAGAAGGGTGAAGGAGCAGGAAAGCCTGCCACCGGGTAAGTTTGGAAACTCTTTTCTGTATTGTGTGTGTATATGCGGATATTTAGGCGGACTTATTGCGTGATTTTATTGCTGACGCCATTTTTATGACATCCGAGCAGTGGACTGGTGTATACCGTGCGTTTGTGGAAACTTTTTTTTTTTTTAAATGGTAGCTCAGTTGCAATTACGCAGCGATTATTTCATTGGGGTTTCAACATTCCACGTCGTGGTAACGTGCTTTGCCGATACACGATAAGTTGTGGATACGGATCTTTCAATCAACTCTTCTGGAGGGCTAAAGAAGCCACCAGATTCCATGCAGACGTAAGAACTCCATCCAAGATCCAAATGACGGTGACAAAGAAAATCACATGACACTCGCTGAGAACTTCCTAACTTGTTGACTGATGAAATAATCCAGTTCGCGAGTGATGAATTACATTTTCATTGATATGGCTACAAGTGAACAGGCAAAAATTTCGTTGCTGATTTGATCTGAATCCCGAGCAGGTTCATATCCATCCTGTTCTCAATCCAAATGTAACTATACGATGTGGTGTAGTAAGTTTTGGAATCAAAGGGTAGTATTTCTTTGATACGGATGGTCAAGCATGGGGGATGTGGAGGTATCGCTCCACATATCTTACGGCACGAAGTGAGGAGGTGTGGTCGGTCCCACACTAGCCCGCTTTTGCCTCCCATGGTGCCCAGAAGTACCAAGGACACTCTGGTACTCAATTTGATTGGAGTGCTGAGTGCACTTCAGTGTGTCAGGAATGGGAACACTGAAGAAAAGTCTCCAGCGGCCTGGCCTGGTTTGAATCCAGGCCACCCGATAAAAAAATATAGTACAAGTTTTTATTAAGTTATAAACCTAAAGTAAGCGGTTTGACTTAATTAGAGGTCTTAAAAGTGGACGTACGTTATTGTTTGCGTTTTCCAAGTATTTCTTGTACGAAAGGGACCCGAACTTTGTGTAGATTTTCTTATCGTCTGTATTTTATCCCGGAAGTTTTGTAGTTATGGAGCACTCTTCGTGACCGTCAGTGTAATTTTTATTGTGGGTGATAATTTTTGGTGCTTCTCTGTTTGCAAATATTTGGAGAGTCTCCATACTGAATGGTTTGTGTTGCCATCTCGTTCGTGTTCGCTAGTTCTTACTGTCAGACAACGTTTGGTCATGTCTAAGCACCTTTTTTCACAGTTACAGAAGCTTCATATACCTCTGATCTTTGTGTTGGGGGGGGGGGGGACTTTTTTACTACTAGATGCACTTGCCTTTATTTGTTGCTTCCTTCTGTGTTTCAGAAAAGTCCAGAAGTTGAGAAATGTGGAAACTGTCCACGTAAAACAACTCGCAACGCATGAGCTGTCAGTAGAGCAGCAGCTTTATTACAAAGAGATTACGGAGGCCTGTGTTGGTTCCGACGAAGCGCGTAGAGCTGTAAGTATCAATTGTTGATGAGGTATTTGGCTGAGTCAAGTCCCTGCCAAATCATTGCGCCATTTTTCTTCTTTCACTAGTATCACAACATGGATCCTTGTCTTCCCAATGTTGCCAAATTTCTTTCTAACCCTGAAAACATATCAAAAGTAGGAAGTTGTGTTATTTCTTAGCAACAAAAGAAATTGTATTGCAGTAATAGTACCATAAGTTTAAATTTTAAAAGGGGAATACGAGAGGAATTGGGCAACAAAGCAACGTTAGGAGTAAGGAAGCTAGGTTATAATAAAGTTGTCAAAACCTCAGAGTACAAAGCACATCTGTAGTAAGGGACTACTAGCGAAAATGGCCGCCGTGGTGTGGTAGGAACTGTATGATATAATTTCCTACCTGTAGGGTCAACTGTAACTTCATTTCTACATAGTAAATGTATATCTTCTGCATTTCGTTTAATACTAGTAAATAGATAAGACAATGCCCAATTTATTCCTCCTCTGTGTAAAGCTATACCTATTCATGGAAGTCTTCTTTGTACTCATCATGGTGATTGTGATTTGTATAGAATGAAAAAAACAAAAAACTTTTCCGCTGAAATTGATTTCCATCTTAAGATCAACATTTTAATGTAATATTTAGCACCCAGTATGAATATGAGGAAACTACACAGTTAACCATGTCTGTCTGTACCCCGATTCCATGTCAATTCAACCAAACCATGATACCCATCATCTCAGATTTTAATGAAATTTGGTATATTTACTCCTCCTATATACATTCATAAGTAACCACACAATTTTTTTTTCTTGTCTAGCTTATTTGGTTTGCATTTTATAGCGAATTAAAATTTTGGCAAGTTGGCGTTTTTTCCTATTGCTGCAGCTGAAGACGCAAGTTCGCCCTTAAGAGGAAAAATTAATATCTTTCTTATTTATCATTGAGTCTTTGTGAAAATTTGAATTATTATTGTCAACGAAGATATGAGAACTTAAGAAAAAAAAAATAAGAGAAAGCTCCATGTAATGTTACAAAATCAGAAAAAATATTTTGTTAACGATTTTATGATTTTTGTTGGAGAATACATGGTGTAACATAAAATCAAATATCAACAAAAGGGAATGGAATAATCAGAAACTTTTTTCCTAATGCTTCTAGACATATTTTCTAACTTGCAAAGAAATAGAATTAATGGGTATAAAAACTTAACAGTAACATCTCCTTCTTTGTTAACTTCAGTTACCATTCCAAAATACCAGAAATTGTCATACTTACAAGCGATGTAACATGCTGGGTACAACTCATCTTCTGTTACATGTGTTGGACACTTATTTCTCAAGTTGAATGTAAGGGTAGGTTTCTCATCATTGCTAATCCTCATTCCGTCAAGAGTTCCTGAACCATGCAATGGTCTGAAGTTGTGGAAACTCCTAGTTCCAGGGACTGTTAATACATGTTTAAAGCGATTTTCAAGGTTAGAGCGGGTCAGGTCTACAGCTTTCTTAGAAATAAAATGAAGATTTACTTTTGTGATGTTATGTTTACAAAAATTATACATATCAGTTGCTGTTGTGATTTGCTTTTCTAAAGGTCTTTGGAGACTTGCTAATCTTTTTACTGTTCCCCCAATCGCATCACATTCTGTTTTGCCGTGGCTTGTAGCATGATCACTGAGCCTTTATCTGAAATCTTCTTGTATTTGTTCTTATATTGCCCAGCACAACCACTTCATAAACCATGAACACATCATGTTTAAGATCATCTGATATGACACAGTATGATGAAACCACTTTCTCACCATCAGCATTTCTTAAATATATGATAGTGGGGTGAACAGTACAGGAATCAGATGTCCAATGAAACTCCTGAGCTTCATCCTGGATTGTAAAGGAATAATTTTCACTGAAAACAATTGCAACATCTGTAGGATAGTTTTCTTTAAGAGTTTTAAGGTACAAAGATTGGGACTTAGCAATATATGAGTGTGGAATGAGTTTATCTAATTATGTTGCCAGGTTATCAATGAAGTCATCAACTTTGGATGCGCATCTTATCATTTCAGTCGTATCAGTGGAAATCCATTGGATGTACTCAATTGTATCATCGTCATCATAATCCCCAAATTTCGTTTGTAGGAAGCTAACAAGGTTTTCTTTTGATGGGCATTTATTGCAGTGTCGGAGCATACAATCTCTTCTAGTTTCTTCACATAGTAGCAACTTTACAAGATCTTTATACTCCTCTTCAGTTTCTGCAGCATGAATCAGTAATATCACATTCTGATGAATTGAGCATACAACAGACTGAGTGGGTGCCACTAGCACCTGCCAGAACACACCACTTAGGCCGCAGAGAACAATATTTTGAAAATCCCACTTTAACATTAGGATAATCTCCCTTAAAACTTGAGTAAAGCTCGTGTAAGTTACTTAAAAATCAAACGTTTCCTCTCATATTGCTTTTTCCGTATGTTGGAGAACAAAATTGTGTTTGGAATAATTTCGTTACATTGTGTATTTGATTCTACAATATTTTGCCTTCTCAAAACTGCAACAGAGGAAATTCTTTCTTGGGCCTGTAGGGTGATATATGAGAATCCGCCACACACACACACACTCACTCACTCTGTGTGTGGCGGATTCTCATATATCACCCTCGTCCTGCTACAGAAAACAAGAGCAGAAAGAGGGTAGAAGGGTGGAAGGAAGATTCAAAGATTCAAGTGGACAGGAAAAGAACAGACAAAGGCAGTGAGAAGTGACCATTGAGTGCTCTAAGAAGCTAGTCCCATCTTAGCGGTGTCTGTGTGTATGTTTGAGCGGCATTACAGAAACAACCTGAATTGTATATATTTTTTCTTTTGTATATATTACGTAATCAATATATTGGGTCTATCCCCGTTTGCATCTTTCATTTAATTACTCAAGCAGCTTCCGTATACGGAACGACAATGGTCCTCCGGACCGGATCGAAGAACTCGAATCAGCGCCAAACTGTGGTCTGGAGTGCTTTTCTTGTAGAGAAAGACAGTGCCGCTATTCGGGACTCCGTGCTTTTTCGTGATTCGAAGTGCAAGTTGAGGCGTGATTATCGTAATCCGTCCGTGTCTATCATAATTCGTGGTGTTTATCGTGATTGGTCCGCGCTTATCATAATTCGTGCGTGTTTACTTGTGAAGAGACATGGAAGCCTTGTCAGCCATAAAGAGAGCGCTGAAGGCGAAGGTGACTGACTAGACTGGAAAATGCAGTTTCCAGTTTAGATACGAGCAATGTGTCGCACATTCAAATTCATAAAGACAAGGTGCAACTGTTACTTTGTGAACATAATCAGTTACTCAATGATATGTGTGATGACAACATTTCAAAGTGGAGAAGAAGAACTTGCAACTATTGATGCTAGACTGACAACTGTGTATGTGAATTTAACCAAAATGGGATCAGCGAGTGCGAACCTCCCTTTCAGAATCAACAAGTGGAACATTGAAGCTTATAGTTCTTGAACTTCAGTATTTGACGGTAACAGGTTAAAGGGGTTGGAATTCGAGGATTTGTTTGTGGCATCAGTAAGCTAAGCAACAGTAAGATAAGTGGTGGTCAAAAACTAAATATTTGAGAAGTGCATTGCGTGGTGAGCCGTCTCAACTATTGTGTGCCATCTCTACAACCGACGCAAACTATACTGAAGCATGGGACTTCCTGCAATCGCGGTACCAAAACAAAAGAGTTTGTGAATGCAGTACTAAAGCGCCTGGTTTCTCATCCTGCCCTTATGCAGAAATCATCCTTAGCCCTGCGAAAGCTCATCGACACAGTGTGTGAATGTGTAAGATCCCTTAAAGTTCTAGGATTGCCGGTCCAGTACTGGGATGCTGTGTTATTATTTCTGACGACAGAAAAGTTGGACTGAGCTTCCACGAAACAGTGGGAACGGCGTAGGGAATTGGCGACCCCATCGTCCAGCTGGCTTTTGCTGGCTGCAATCAGCCCTCGCAGCTAAACATCTACGCTGCTTGAAAGGAGGACCAGCAGAGAGGAGTTACATTCACATTCATCTCATCTTCATCCACAGATGATCATCATTTCATCTCCTCTTGTGCTGTGAGTTGCGCCTCCGTGCAATGACCAAGGATGTGACAGGATGTACTTGCATTGACGATGGCCCCTGGGCCCAGGGGAAAGGGGGCGGAACCATTGGATAGCGCCTAGTTCTTAACAGCAGATTCTTGGATGGTCTAGCTCGTTGAGACTGGGAAGTGCGCCATTGGGGAGCTCTTCGGACCTTTGGTCTCACCAACACTCGGGGGAGTGGGTGTCCCAAGTATCCATCAGTCGGGAGT
>JAGDQP010027662.1:0-22115 GCA_022664845.1 Lepisma saccharinum
GTATTGTGGTGTACAAACACCCTATGCGTAGGTTCTTTCAGGGTTCTCCCGTTTCTTCCCATTTTCTTCATTCTACCAATTATTTCATCATCATACATTCTGCCAAAGTTGCCTAAACCCTAGTAGAATACAGAAACGGTGGTTTAACGTTAGTTCCTCTACATAATGTTAATATTTTATATGTACCGAAATAACCGCCAGTTCAACGGTTTATTCGACGTTTAGAATCAACATAAATTTGAGCGTCAAGAAGCGGAGTATTTTGGAAGCGATTTTGTAACGTATATGCCCAACTGTTCTACGGCTCTAACCCGCCTTTATCGTTTGACAAAATGATAGCTTTGAACTTCATGATAGTGAATTACTCACCTCAGTTGCTCTTTCCATCCATTTCTTTCACGTTGATATTTTTAAATTCTCTACCGATTTACAGTCGGATTGGAAGCTAGAAATTTCTGCATTTGTCGTTGGTAGTTCGAAGCTCTTACCGCTCGATTAAGAGGAATCCTCATACTCATTAATTGTTTTCAACTTCTTTTATGTTAAGAAGAGTCGCAACGTTACCCTAACGACAAAAGTGATGTAATCTTTCAGCAATGTTGCAAATAACTGATGGGATCGGGAGAAGATAGAAAAATCAACTAACTAACACAAGATAAAATCAGCAGTCATAGATAGTGTGAAATTCCAACCTATACTAGAGTGACAATTCACTCCCAGTTTCCGGGCAGTTTCTCCGGATTAAAGTATTAATCCCTGGCTATTTGTCTTCCCGGTTTCAAGAACAAATATGTTTCATTTTTTTATTCCCTTATTAAAAATAAACATTCAAAAACATATTTGAAAATGGCTTCTGTCTAGCGCTAGCAGACACTCTTATCAAAGGTCCTAGTTATGTATACTCTACCTTTTCACTAAATCCTTTCACTGAACACTTTTTGTTATTTCTCTTTTTTTAAATCATAATAGGAATTCTCTGACTGACATACACGCTCATTTCTAAACTCCAAATTCAAGGACTACCACAGTAGCACACATGCGTGTTTTCAACGTTGATTTTAGGTTCATTTTGTTGATTAACCGTTATTGGTTGAAAACAAAATATGTTTATTTTAAAATCATATTTCAATAAAGACTTAATTGCCTTGATAAGACGTTAATACAACGTGTATTCAATATGTTATTTTCAACTATGGTTTAATAGATTTTGTTTAATGCATTTCTTACTAATGTTATGTCAAAAAAATAATTAAAGATTAATTGAATGACATAAACTAATTATGGTGTTCTCATGTGCACGTTAAAAACAGATTGAATTTTAAACCATATTTCAACGAACATTTACTTTCAACGATACAATAAAAGAGTAATGGGCTCTCCAGTTTGATTCTTGGATAAATGGTAAACGGGTCGAGATACCAACGAGAAGTGCAGAACGCTACTATGTTCGAACCCCACAGCAACCGCTCGGATAATTTACTGTTGGAAAATTAATACCGTATATCGCGATAAAAGCAACGGATAAAATAGAATTAATGTGTGTATACTAATAGACAGCATTCATGCTCTGTTTTGGCCAACTAAACCCGTTTCTTTTTCGTTTTTACACAATCATTATTCAATGTCGAATAAACCGTAGAACCGGTGGACATTTCGGTACATTTACAACGTTAACATAACGTTTCGGTATTAACGTTTAATCCACGCATTTTCAACGTTTGTGTGCTACTGCGGTATAGGCAAAAGGTATTGATAATGCAATAATTTTGGGGTAACACGTTTGGGTCGCTTTTATACCATTTTTTAGGTTTTTTGGTATGAAATGAATAGTTAAAACTGAGATATGAATTTCATACTTGGCCAACATGTAGTATCAGTTGACAAATTTTGGTGACGGTGCCGCCAGTAGTTTCGGCGGTAGCGCTGTTATAGTGAAGAGGTCAAAGTGAAAAAGTGAAGGGGTCAAGAGTAAGCAATATGGCCCACCGCCATATTGAGCAAAATGCAGTCATAACTGTTTAAAATGAAACAAAAATGTTCTGGACACTCATCATCATGATGTTTAGTAATTAAAACGAAGAGAATGCCAGGTAATAAGGAAGCAATCAATTCAAATACAAAGAAGAATAGGTATCATCACGTTTAAAACGACCAGAATTTCAGTAGTGGCTTCTAATAGTTCTGAAGAACCGACAATGAGTTGCTCCAAGTCTTGTGAATCTTGGTTCTGTTACTTTTGTGAGGCAGGCAGATTCGCTGGCATGCATCTTTGCGTGTCGTAGCGCAAATACGTTCATGACGAGTGTATTGGAATCACCGCTAAAGATCACGAAACATTTTTGTCCCTCTTGTAAGACGTGACATTTTAAACTTCTTCCTTTTTTGTTACACTTTTTCTTATTTATTAATTTTTTCTTGTATTTTTTTCTTCTTCTAACACTTGCTTTTCTCAAATGTTAGCATTTAGTATTTATATAATATATACTTGGTTTTGCAATGTTATATAAATTATGCATGCTTGTATTGTAAACATTTCAGTATGTAGCATATATGAGTAATACAGAAGGATTACTCATCACTTTTGCCATACGCTCTTATTTCCTATAGCGGGCCATATTGGGAACACCCTATTCCCACTATGGCCTACTGCTAACATCTTAGTTTTCGATTTATTACATTTTTATGCTTCATAACTAGCAAGCAGATTTTTTTATTTGTCCAAATCGTTTCCCAACTTGATGCGTCAGTCGATTCGCATGAATAAATAGTCTTCCTTACTGAAAAAATCAACATTGATAAGGTGGGCCATATTCGGACATGCTACCTTATATGGCATCTTCTTTCGTTTTTTAAACTTTCATTCGTAATGAAATATCAGTTTGTTAATATAAAAATTGCAGTTTTTGTATCTCAAACCACTACCAAATTTTGGAAGTGTGCAAACATACCCATCAAAATAATCTCTGTTCCAAGTAACACATCTCCGCCAATGATTAACAAGACTATCAATACTGTATCTGAAGAAACGTGGCTCTTGTGGAACAATGAATTCCCAGAACGCACATTTTATACTAATTCTGTTTCGGAATATCCTATCTTTCAGGCAGTAACTTAGACGCATAAATATATGGTAGAGATATCTCGAGACGACGCTCCCTATTGACCAACAATGACCACGACAACTACCTCTGCATTTCGTCTATTTCTACACAACACGTGACCGCGGTGATGGGTTCGCCAGGAGGAATGAAAGTATCTGGAAAGCACTAAATGGAATGCTGTTCACCACACTAACAGCAAAATATTTTGAGGAGTCATCTTTCGTTTCGCATTTTTTTTTTCGAACCATTGCTCACTTCGATATCGATTATCGTTGTGACGAACCAACATGTTATTGTCAACATGTTATAAGCATGCGCTGCAGTTTGTCATGGTCTGTCGGTTCATGTAACACCCAGTTGTATTTTTTTTTCACTTTCATCTATACAGTAGTTGATTTAAAATGATTGATCGCAATCTGGAAAGTTTTTCAGATTCTGATTTAAAAGTTTCGGAAGATTTACATAACTTTTTTAAACCCAAGTAAGTTTCTGAAGCATTCTTGTATGAATCTATGAACTGCAAGAGTGTTGTAAAGATCATGTTTTCCTACAGGGTCTAAATCAGTCACGAAGCTACCGAATTACAAATGCCATGTAAAGAGACCAGCAGACTTTCGCTGTTTCTTCAGAATTTGAAAGCCATTTCCTGTGCATAGAGTTTTCTGCGCTTCATCGCTGTGACGATAAAAAACTTTATTTCGAAAAATTATACTAGGTTCTTCAAATTGGAACGAAATTGATTATTCACATCAAAAGTAATTTTTGGAATTGCTGGTTTCAGCTTATTTCCATTACTAAGATTCTGAGAAGCTGAAAATATGTTAGAAATTCCAAGGGCCTTTGCGCTTGTGGGCGTTGTGGGGCGTGAGTCCAGAAGCACATTTCAAGGGTCTTTAATACCCTTCATGGTAGTGGGGCCCGAAAAAAATCTTACCATAGTGGAAAGCATATAAAATGAAAAACTGTTCGTGTTGAAATTCTAGACGTCGTGTGATCCTTAAGGTGAGAACTCTCTGTGTTTCAATTGTATCAAAACTTGTTTCATAGGTATGAATTATATTTATGGTAAGGTAAGTATTTAGATAGCCCCTTCACAGAGATTTCACCAGCATTTTCAGTTTGAGGGGTGTAAATTCATAATTAGGAGGATGAAGTGTCAAAATGGAGAGAATGTAAGGCGGGTTTTGCACGGTTTCTATCGATTTTTGGCCTTTAAAATGTTAAAATTGGGGTGAGTATTCTCCAGAGTTTGGGGAATGACACCCTCACAGGGGAGTCTGGAGAAATGACTGCACCATGTAATATTAAGAAGCCTTGAACCCTATTATTGTTCTCAAATGGAGGGGTCAGGTTTCCATAGCACAACTAGCACTTTCACTTTTCTGAAGGCCAAATCTTGCGAAATAGTGAATGTGGCTGGTATTTCAATTTCCTGATTCATTTAATTACATTGAAACGCATGTGTTTCAAGAAATATGTTCTAATTTCTTTTTGACTTATCCCAAGTTTTATCACTTACAATGGCTGTCCACTACGGAATAACCTCCCAAAGATGTTCTGTTCAGAAAAAAACTTGATGCCATCATAATGCTCACGTTTTAACATTTAAATAATGTTTGTCTACTTTACCTCCAACCCAAATCTGAAACGGCAGGAAGGGGAAATGTCGCTAACTCAATTCATTTTCTTAAATTTATTTTTACGTAATAGATTGACAGCTGTGGTCTGAACAAGCTGTCCAAAGATTAGCTCTTTAGGGAAGTACAGGTACTCTTCCGGGTGGTAAGTGTAGAGAAGATAGCTGTCAGGGTAATTGTTGTCACGACACTCAGGATAAGTATCGTCCCTATAATCGGCTCGCGATACTCAGAAACAACTGATAATTGTTCATCAGTCAAGAAAACATCAGTCAGGATGGTCGATACACAGTAGAAAATGTTTCTTAAAATTAAGAAGAACTTATCTGTGCACTGTGAACCAATTTTGTAATCTTCTTAGCAACGAGGTATGCTCTCATTTTCAATTAAATGAGAATACTCATATCTCATTTCGAAGAAAATTGATTTTCGGTGCACAGATAAGGACATTCTTTTCTCAGTTTTGAGAAACCGTTTTTTTTTTCATACTGTAGCAGCACGTGAGACCTGTTCGTCTACCAAGCACGATTTTGAAGTTTACTACCATAACCATTCCATCACGTAGGGTGGGTTTGTTTTATTACTTACATTGTGAAGAAGGGAATGAGGAATATAGGAAAGGAAATTTGATACAGAAAAGAGAAATAAAAGTAACGAAGATAGGAAAAGCGAGGGTGAGAGTCTTTTCACATTCACATTGGAAATAGGTTTGCCAACAGTTCGATTTTGAACCGGACAGTCCATGTTTTAAGGCAATTGTCGGGTCTCCGGTTAGAAGTTGCATCTTCCTCGTCACAATTTTTGTCACTTTGAGAACAACATTCTTCTATTTACCATAATATTGAAATCTGTTGAGTATCAAATTTTTAGCAATTTTAAGTTCCAATATTTAATTTACTCAAACATATTAGTAATCAAATGCACACTACGTGGGACATGACATATTAAAGGTAAATTATTAATCATGAAAATAGTAACTTCAAGCTTATCTGAATTTATGTCTTTACATTATTTGTTCGGCTATCTTTTACACTACACCACGTTATTGTGTATGGTAATTTGAGCCCAAAATGTATATCTGAAATATAACATTTGTTATATCACACTTTGTTGTCAATGGTTGAGAGGTATTAAACACTTATGGTACTGAAGAAATAAAATTTGTACATATTATTGTGAATTCGAACTCCTGATCTGGACGACTTTTCGTCAGTATTCGTTACCGTATATTCTCAGACCATCGAATGAATCATTTTTACGGTCTCATCAACCACTAGACATGTGACACTATAAAGAAAACCATGTACATTGTTGAATTTGTTATGTTACTTCAACTAAAGTATTGTTTGAGATAATAATTATGTGAGTGCAGTAAATAGTGTTAATATGATGGATGTACACAGTAGAGGCGCAAGGCGGAGCGAGCGTGGTAACTGCCCAGAGCACCAAGTGTCGAAATTAAAAAAAAAAGACTTGGACAAAATCCTAAAATTCAAATTTAAAAGATAAATTCGAAAACCATCTTATATTGTAGTTATATAATATATGTTTTGTTTTTTTCGTCCCACTGTGCGCAAGGTGCCGTCACAAGTGAATAATCGCTCGTTAAGATAGATCAGTAGAGCACCTTGATGGTGGTCGGTAACGCAATAACTATCGTCTCAGCACTCTTACTTGTTCGCTTGGCCGCCGGAGGTAATTGACAAGGGCTCGCAGGGCCACCCTGTCTGAACTTCTGGCCATCTTAGACCACTTTCGTCCTTCGATTTTTAATTAATTGAGTATGTAGGTAGTGATTGAGATGAAGGCGAACCGAGTTCTGCAGCAGGACCCCCCACAACATCCAAACAAACAACCAGCAAAATCTCAGCCATTAATTGCTCCCATTTGACAGTTTCTATTTAAAAATAATATGCTTAGAAGTGCACATAAAGTGTATATAATATGTTTATCGTTAAGAGGTATAAGAATTTGTTATTGGCTGTAATCTGATGATTTAAACGCATAGCTGTCTACAATATCAATGTTCATTACCATGTATATGTTACAGCGAATGAACGGGAAGTTCTCCGACTTGGCCAGTAAGACTCTTGCGAATCCCCAGTTTCCGCGGGGCTTGAAATAACGGGGGAGTAGGAATATTATAGCCAATAATAGCAGTCAGCGCTCATGATAGTGTTCGCAAAAGGGCCTTAATGAAGTTCACTTTCCCCGAGCCTCAGCTTGCCTTTCGCCGCCACTGGATGTACAATATTCTTATTGAACGGCAATTGTCAAAATACCAAGAACTCAGCGAAGAAGCAAGTGTTCTTTGTCCGCTTCCCAAACTGAAATAAATCATAATGTCCGATTTTTAAACAATTTGTAGTTGGCAACCCTAACTGGAACTAAAGTCAGTTGTGACATCCTCTCGTAAAATATTTATCATCCGTAGATCATTTTTCATATCGAAGACATCTAACATTTGCAAGTGATTGAATTTTAAATTTTTATACGAACTCTCAATGCATATTTTAAACGCAATCTTAGATTATGTGTTAGAACGTTCCTGCCTTATACATTCTACTCTCATCAGAAAATCATATCAGGCATAACTCATTTAATACAGTTCTCTTTACGTTCGTGATTGTATAGTTCTATACTATAACTGAAATGAAAAGTAGATTGAAATCCATTGTTAGTCTTCAGTTACTTTAAAAATAAAATTTGTCTTATTGCGTCTTCCGGGACAGCTTTGGCATTTATTTTTCTCCCATTTGTGTCCATCGTTGTTACTTGATATTTATCATAGATGGCGGACAAAATATGAGCGATTTTTCACATTGACTTTGACAGTGTTTTTAAAGAAACTATTACTCAATGACACCTTGTCTGCAGCGAATAAAGAGAAGTTCTATACTTTGTTCCTGGATGGAAACAATATATCATTCTCTCTATCGAGAGCTTGGAGCGTTGTATGTTACATAGATTTATATAAACAAATTTTAATAATGTCGAACTTGCATTGATTTTGCATAAATATTCGTTATTTTTCTCACCATATTTTTTGTATGTTAGACTTTATTATGACTTCTGTAATCGCTGTTAGTTTTACGTCCATCCTTAGTTATAGTAGCTAATATCAATATCTGATTGGTGGATATGTACAATTTACTACAAAGGTAGCAAAAAGACAATAACTTACGAGTTCTTACTCATATTTTCTTCCACTCTTTTTTGCTGGACGTAGAAATTTCTGGAAAGTATTATATTTCTTTCTTGTATACAAATAGAGTTGCCAATACCATTAAAATGGACATTTTGATGAACTTTAGTTGGGAAACCGGATGTGCAAGACGCTGAATTGCTGCATACGCATATGCAGCATATAGAATTGCTGCATACACATATGCAGCATACAGAATTGCTGCATACGCATATATTTCATATACAACTTAAGTTAAAGAGACATAAGAAATTCAGCAATTCGCATGGTGTTTTAGAAAATGCCAAATGGAAGAGACTTACCAGAACATGCTTGCAGAATGGTTGGTGCCACAACTGTAACAAGCGTGTATCAGAACCGTTGTTGTGCAACAGGACAGAGCTTCCCCAATTAACATTTTGCAGCGCAAGAGCGTTATGGCCTGAACGAGACTTTCCATCTTGGTGGGTTGAAACGAGGTTTTGTAGATTCACCTGCCTTTTGCCTGGCCGCTTAGAAGTCCTGATTTATGACACTTGACATCGCTATCTACCGATGCACCAATCAAAAAGTTAGGAACAAGTGATATCACACAACGGTGAAGCTACGAGGAGCTATCAAAATTAATTCACGCGCGTGACGTCGAGCTATCTACGCAAAACATCTGCCAGAATATTGTGTAGAATTCAGCTGCGATACAACTGCCGGCTGCTTACCGATGTTCTGGTTGCCTTAACAATTACAGATCTAGATATAAACAGATTAATAATTCTGCTTTAATACCTCATTACCCATCCAATGTCCATTCGATATTCAATACGCCTGTGTAAAATTAATTAGGGCTAAATTAAAATAAATATGCACAAGGCAAGATGAATATTTACTGCTATGAAAAATACTATATAGTCAGTGCTGTAGTTCCAGAATTTTCACACGGCTAATGATGTGAATCTTCTACTTTATTAATCTTTAAGATTGTGTTTCTACCATATTTTAATTTTTGTTTCTTTTAAATATAGTAATGAAATAATTTAATTACTGCAAAGAAACGCAAAGTGCTTTGAGTTCCAGCGAGGCCATAACAAACAAATTATATATACAATTTAGGGAAGGAGAAAAGGAGAAACAAGAATAAAGTTGACAGATATTTGTTAATAGTTTGTGATTTCAAAAGGAGTACTCCCATGGGGTTTGTACAGGTACAATATTTCTAACAGCTTGGAAGAAAATAGAAGATTCCAATATTTCACAAATGTGTTAATCCTTTCCGTTACAAAATACTTAAGGTAAAAGCACCAGTAAGAAACTGTGTACCACTAATGGACACTTGAAGAGAAATTTTGTAAAATAAGATTTTCTTAAGGGCGGGAGTCATTTCACCTACGTAGGAAAATTTAATATAGTATGTTCGGTTGTCACTGAATATTATTCGCTCGTCATTGGCTTCATCCGGTATTTCTGACATGATGTTGAAGCTAGTTCAATGATCGGATTTACTCTTCATTGAATTCTGTTAAGCAAGTAATTAAGGTAGGAGCTTTCGTTGTTTATACATGAAATTACAATAGCGAATACTTTTGTTGTTCAACACTATTATGCATTACGAAATATCTTTGTTTTAAGCATATATATGGCCGAAACAAATATAACTTAGATCTGTCTTGTAAAGCAGGGGGTGTCCATTACCGGTTCAGCAAAGCCAGTTTTTGTCGAGTTTTGGACACCTATATTCATTACTAGGCTGAACTCAAAATCCTTGATAATTTAGAAGTTATAAAGGTCCGAAGCGAACTAGTGAGCTTCTACGGACGACGCTGACAGTTTTTTGTAAAGCGAGCTCCGAAGCACTCCGTTTAATAGCCCTAAGCGAAAACTGATTCCATGACCACGCGCAGAATGCGAGCGTGCTAAACTCTCGGCTACTTTGAGGGCGAAATCGTAATTCTGTAAGTTGTTTATTTGAATTTGAAAACTTTTATTTAATCTTCATGGGCATAAGTTTGCCAGGAAATTTTTGGTCCAATTTTTTCCAATGATGTACGCTGAGATCCCCATTAATGAAATTTTATGTTTTAGTATTAGACGCTATTCATTATAACTCAGAATTTATATTTTTTATGGCCACAAGGAATCTATGTCTCAGGCCGGAATAGGGTTGCGAAAAGGAAGCGGGAAGGAGTCGGACAAATCTAAATTGAAGGTGTCATTATGCCATTTTCCTACTGTGACTGAGGATAAATAATGTTAAAACCTCAGTAAGGATAGTCAACGGCTGGTTTCCAACCAAGGACCTTCGGAATGATCACTTAGTAGAATTCCATAAAATAATCAGGTAATTGAAGAACATCATTTAACATATAATATTATTTAATGCTCAGATTCACATAATCAGAAATGATTACTTAAATTATTTTGAGTAAAACAGTACGACCATTACTGGGTGTCCATTAGTAGAAGACCCAGCTATCGTCGTGTTCATCACTGGTACAAAAGCAGTTAGACAAAAAATGTTATTTACTCTCAAATAGTGTATGCCAATGCGTAGAAATTACTACAAGAAAGCATGGAGAACGTATAAGATTCTCATTTGATCAATAAAGGGCCTAGCAGGTTAAGATGGTAAACAGTGCCTTATAGTAATCGTGATAAAAAATACTACGATATTCAGCATAAAAAATGATGGCTCTCTACCAAAGTTCAGCTCAAAAGATGCGAACCTAACCGCAAAATAAAATAAAGTATATTTTTTGTTAGTTTTGCAATATCTTGGTCAGATTTGCACATACGATGACCGTTTTTTTTAAATTGAAGATTTTTATCAAGCTCTACAAGATGGATTTTTTTAGATTTGTTGACTCAAAATTAAAATTTTTAG
This sequence comes from Lepisma saccharinum, assembly GCA_022664845.1. Lineage (NCBI taxonomy): Eukaryota > Metazoa > Arthropoda > Insecta > Zygentoma > Lepismatidae > Lepisma > Lepisma saccharinum. The sequence goes on from JAGDQP010027662.1 coordinate 10,798, forward strand.
AGAGGTTAAAAAAAATTGAATTTAAAAAACAAAAGAAGACAATTGCTGGCTCGAAAAAAATATATGTGATGTATTTTAGTTTTTCTATAATCATGATTTCTTTTAGATTTTTGAAGTGGTAGAACATAACCAAAAAAATGAAAAACCGTATTTTTGGTCACATGTAAGGTGTTTCATATTTGTTTCATTAGCTCACAAAGGTTCGTGGTGTCCTAAAATCTTGCAACTTTAATTAAATCCCTTTCCCAACGTCCAATTTCGCACAGCGGCGTAAATCGGGTGACAATACAACATTGCATTGTTGTTTTTTCGTATATGTATATAGTTTAAAAACATATGTTAATATGTATTTCAGACTTCTGTAGCCTAACGAAATACTATTCTGCACTGGGTCTGGGTTTGGCTGGTTGCAGAACACTAGGATTTGGGCCACAAAATATTAGCTTGAGAAAAAGTATTAACACCGAAATAGCCCGAAAAAAATATAAAAAGGACTTACTCAACGGTGCAAATTAACAGGGAAACATCATCAGTTAAGCAAAGGGATTGCAAATAAGTCAAGTGATAGTTTTTTTTACGTAACACATGCACTGCTGTAAATACAAGTTCGATAGGTCCATTTTCCAGTTCTCTTTCGTGGACGACGGGTCAAGACGTCATCGTCTTGCGTGAAAGGTCCCGGGTTCGAATCCCCCCCGAGACAACAGTTTTTCTTCTTTCTTCTTTCAAAAGATATTGTTGTGTTCTGAATACATATTGTTCATATTTATTAGTTAATAATTGCTAGGATGTATAATAATAACAGATTTCTACTGAAAGTTAGGATGTTTAGTAATGTACACCGAGCGATATGTGCAATGGTGGGGCATTATGCGCCCGAAGGGAGCTGGAAAGGGGAACCGCGAGGAGGCACAGCACCCGGTTAGCGGTTGGCATACGAAAAAGTGCTATTATATTCTATGCCACCTGTAAATGTTCTATTTGGTACACATAAAATTCATTTCAGCATTATCTTATCCCAATCTCTGTGCTCTTCATGTGCACGGTGGATTCAGTAGTTATAAAGAAAAATTGTAAATACATCCTTTGCTTAAACAATTCGTACTAAAAAGTAAAAAAATATGTTTATTCATGCATGATTAAAAGAAACTCATAAGACGCTCAAATTGAAGAATTTAGAAAGTGACTGTATATGAGAGCGCCCCCCATGCTTGTCTGTTGAATCATGCATGAATAACATTATTTAGTAAATAATAAATATTAACATATACAATTATATTTGGAAATAAGAAATTGTGTTGTCTCGGGCGGGATTCGAACCCGGGACCTTTCACGCAAGACGCCGACGTCTTTACTAGTCATTCACGAAGGGAACTGGCAAATGGACCTTTCGAACTTGTATTTACAGTGCATATGTTACGTAAAAAAAGCGATCACGTGTCTTATTTCCAGTCTCTGTGCTTAACTGATGGCATTTTAATGTTCATTTGCACCGTTGAGCAAAGCGTTTTTTATTATTTTTTCGGCATATTTCGGTGTTAATACTTTTTCTCAAGCTAATATTTTGTGGCCCACATCCTAAAGTTTTCGGCAACCAGCCAAACCCAGCCTCGGTGCAGGATAGTATTTCTTGTAGGCTACAAAAGTCCGAAATACAATGTATTAACATATGTTTTTGAACTATATACATATAGAAATATATGAAAGAAACAATGTAATGTTGTGTTGTCACCTGATTTACGTCGCTGCGCAAAATTTCATCATTGTATGACGTTTGGAAAGGGGCTCAATTAAAGTTGCAAAATTTGAGGACACCATGAACCATTGTGAGCTAATGAAACGAATATGAAATGCTTTAAAAGTGACCAAAAATACGTTGTTTTTTTTCTTTTCTTTGGTTATGTTTTACCACTTTAAACAAATCTAAAAAAAATCATGGTTATAGAATCACTAAATATACACCACGTATATTTTTTTTCGAGCCAAGTATTGTCTTTTTTTTTTTTTTAAACTCTCTCAAAAGTTAAATTTTGCGGCAACGAATCTAAAAAAGCACCGTCTTGTAGAGCTTGAAAAAATCTTCAATTTAAAAGGAAGATGGTCATCGTATGTGCAAATTCGACCGAGATATCGCAAAACTAACAAAAAATATACTTTAATTGATTTTGCGGTTAGGTTTGCATCTTTTGAGCTGAACGTTGGTGGAAAGCCATCGTATTTGATGCTGAATATCGTAGTATGTTTTTTGAAATCACGATTCCTTCCAAGGCACTTTTTACCATCTTACCCTGCTAGGCCCTTTGAACTGTATTTGTGTTTAAAATAATAACGATGAGAAGTGTCCATTACTAGTGCGTTTATCTTACTTGTTCTTTACTACTTTGAGTAACCACTTCTAGGTACATAATGGAAAAAATATATTTAGAATGTTGTGACTATTACTTTCACTGTAATAACGCGAAGTTGGTTATTTTCGAAACTATCGCCATATTTGAACACCATTTTCTTGAAATAACACACACACACATTTAAAAAAAATGGTATTAGTTAATACACTTATGTTTTCTAAAATTTTACCCAGTTTTATTTTCGACCAATCATTGGTTTGGAAATGGTTTCTTTCATTTTCTCTTAACCTTCATCCAGAGCAAGAATAACATCAAATTGTGGCGACCATTTCGTGTCAGGTATACGCTTGACCATAACACGACATTATTCTAAAAATGATGCCAGAAAATTCGAGCTATGTTCAGAAGTCAAGTGTTTCACTCCCACCAAGTTCAGGTTTCAGTTTCACTTACACCCTTACAATTTTGACTTTACACATCTGCAAATTGAAAACGTCCTGGCGGAATCTCAGCAAGGAAGTTTTTTATATTCGTGAAGACGAAAAATTCTGAAAACCGGACATAAGATGTCCAGTTTAAGCTTGTATCCGGACACGAAGCAATGCTTTAAAAGTTGGACTGTCCGATTCAAAACCGGATGGTTCATAACCTTATGTATACAATGTTCTATAGGTTCGCTGAGAAGCAAATAGCCCACATATCAACAGAATATACAAATTACGTTCAAGAAAAAAAAATATATTATCAATGTACTGGGATATAAGCAGCAGTTGGTTTGTGAAAGCAAAAATTTCATAATTACTGATTGAATGGCAGTTGTCTAATTGAGCAGGAATTCGGTGGGATGCCATCCTCTTAGTTTAAGGAAAGAAAACTAACCATTACTCCAGTGGATGAAACGAAATAGGTAAATCACGCACTGAATCATTTTTATGCACTGGAATCTACTTCGTCAGCATATTAAAATGTAATCAATCACTTGTGTTACTTCAATCTCACATTTTGCAATATTGGACTATATTCTGCTTTAGATGCCTAGATCGAATAGAAATAGTTTCCATTCTTATTGATAAAAATTTATAAAATTACAGGTACCCATTACATAATTAGACATACAATGCAATACAAGACAAGTCCCAAATAGCATAGGCTGAAACTAAGGGGAATATAGTCAAGCTGGTCAAACTGTTCTAAAAGTAATTGCAAAGCAATGATTTGAAACGAAGACAAAAAGGCCTTTTCTGTATGTCTAAAGTTCTCATGTCAGTAATATTTTGACCAATCCAAAAGTATTTTTACGACTTTTACTTTTTAATTTGGGAATATATTTTATGGTCTTTATGTTTTTAGGTAAACTATTACAATTTTCACAAAAAATGTTTTTAACACCATTTGTACCATAGTAAGAGTATCAATGTTATCAATGCTAACTTGCACTATTTGTTCACGCATTTCATTCCTTTTTATTAGCAGTAAATTCCTGTGCATATTTCCTGTATGTGATCCACAAGAAATAAATTTAATTTAGATATTGAAAAAAAAAAAAAGAATATATACTTGTTTCCAATCTCAGCTAAAGCTTATGCATCACTTCAAATGTGTATCTGAAACGGTATGTGCATTTTACGGTATGTTTTTGTTAGCTTTTATGATTGGACAAACTACAGACACGGAGCGGAAGAGGTAGCACACTAAAACTGAGTATTAATGTCTCCAAGTGTGTCATCCCTAGTTAATATTTCTCAATTATACCCTGTACAATAGTAATAGCAATAAAACGTTCAGTTAATTTATAAATCTCTGTACACATCTTGAAAATAAGGGAAAGCAATGACGAATCAAGGCAATGGCTCTTTACTACGTAATACAGAGGTAAGTATAAGTCCTAAGCAAATATAAAGAATAATGTTCTGCCAAATAGTCCCGCGGTGAAGGTGTCTGACTTCAATACTTGTAGGAAATTGTGACATACCATAACCAAGTTGCCAGTGCCCGATATAGGGGACAGAAGAGGCAAGCGCCCCGGGCGGCACGTTAAGAAGGCGGCAAAATGATAAAAATAATAAATAAAAGATTATAAAAAAAGGAAGAAAAATCGCATATTAAATTGAAATTGACCTAAACGTGTTCAAAATTTCCATACCGGCCCGCTAAGACATTTTTAGGTTATTCCATACAACCTACCTTCATCTTTAAAATTCAAAACCGCGATTGAAGTTAGATGGGCAGGTCTATTGCCATACTGGAGTTAGTAATAGCGATACCACGACAGGTTCCATAGAAGATAAAAGCACACTACGTGATTCGAGACAATGTTGTGGCCGTCGCGTTGGCTGGTCGTGTTGTTTGGCTAAGAAACGATGGAAAGGGCGGCAAAGATTTAACTTTGTCCTCTATAAGAAAACTAGATCACTGCAAGTAGCATTGCTCGTGTAGCAACCAAGGAACAGTAAAATGGATTCAGTGCAGTGCTCTCATTGTTTTGTAACTGCATGGAATGATTGTTCCTCATTTGGCTGTTGCATCTCTAATCATACTGACTAAACAGTTAATGCTTGTCAATGTACCAATGTATTAGGAGATAGTGTGCCAAAACGGGGTAGTCGGACAGAACGAGAAGGTGTGCCTAACTAACGCAGTCTAATGGTGCTATCAACCAGGTGGGAGTTGGATTACTTACTGGATGCACCACAAAGAGTTTCGTCAGTTGAAGTGGTGTGTTCATGAATAGCGAGCCTCCGAGTTGAGCTTGTTTAAGAATATTTAAGACTTTTCGAGGCTTTGATTAACATCAAGTTTGTTGCTCGTTTGGGGATTTGTTAAACCTAAAATTAATTAGGTGTCATATAGTGGTTGTTTACATGACCTTGAGGAAATTCAACTTCCTTTTCCAACTTTCCTTTTCATGTGATTGACTTGCAGGGTAGATGTATAGGGTACAACATTAAGTAATTTAGGGAAAAAAACATATTTTTCCAGCTTCAAGAAAACTATTATACAACATAATCATAACTTGCCGGAACTGCATTACATTGTCTGTGTTGAGGTTGTAATACTTGGTTCATATTGTCCAATTGTCACCAAACGCAGCGAACACAACATGTTCATATTCGCAAAATTATTATCACCTGCAAAAAGAAACCTGACATTTCAGTTATATAAATGAAGCACAAATCGTATTACTTGCATTTCTCATCTGCTACTGAGTAAGCTGATATTTGTGTAACCTCCACCTTCATAAACATGTGTTTGGTAAGGGAATGAACCTTTTCCTTGTAGATCAATTATATAAATAACGTAGGACCAAAAATCTCTATTACTCTTTTTCTGAAATAATTTAGCAAAATTAAATTGAAATAAAGAAAATTCAAGAATGAAGTATAGATGTCAGTGCGGATTGAATATGAATAAAAAAAGGAAATATGTTGAACGACAGCAGCAGTCGCTTGTTCCCTAAATCCACAAACGTAATTCAAAGAAATCAACGACTATTCTTTACACTCGCATTCAGGTGGATTTGGCAGAGATTAAGAAATGTAGCAGACATTTAAACTTAAAGTAAATTGTTTAAACCTACGGAACTTTTTCACTCTGAAGAATTAATAAGATCAAAGCAACGAAGTTAATTCCATACTAAGATGTTGTGTAGCATTATATTAATAAGGATTCACATTTTCTCTGGTTTCATTACATACTTTAACTTACATCATGACATAATATTCATACATACATGTTTTCCTTGTATGTGTAATATTTAATTTAGCATAAGACACGATAATTGATATGCAGTAATATTTAGAGCGTACCAGAAACCTCTTTCTTGATAAAAGGCATTAGCATTATGTTTTGAATTTTATTTATGGCCTCTAAGACCCAGGTCAGAATAGGGTAGGGGAAATGATTCGGGAAGGTGTCGGCCAAGGCCTATGTTGAAGGTACCATCCCGACGTTTGCCTGGTATGACTGAGGGATACTCCAGGAAAATCTCAGTTAGAATGGTCAGCCGCTGGGATGGAAATCACGACCTCCCGGATGCTATGCCAACGTTCTAGCACTGAGCTACGGCGTCTTGGTTCTTTTCCATCTTGTGTCCTTTGTGGCAAGTAGAGCGATTAATTAATCAGAAGATTTTAGCATAACGCGTGTGAGAAACAAAATCAAAAAATCTTTTCACTCTACCTCCTTGCCTGTCTCAATATTGTGAGACATAGAAATGCCTTTACAGCAATAATTCTCAAAAGAGCCTTCCCCAGTTGTGCTACGAAATTGAGTGGTTGCATCATGAGAAGACCAACAAAAATATGTTATCTAAAAATGACAAAATAATAGGCATTTAGACGTTTCTTTTGTATGAGGACGCGTCACTTGCAACGTTTTCCAGAAGAGAAATATCAAAGCTTTTCCAGTACAAAGACTATCGATCGTTCTTTGGTATTAAGACTAGGTCTTAAACTATGAATGAGCCTAAACTCTATACAGCTAAATACACTTAGGTACGAGTTTGAAAAATAAGACGAATTAAAATTTCAGATCATATGGTTTTTATTCTCGGGCGTCAACTCTTATTTTTAAGAAAGGAACCTGAAGAAAGTTTCGATGAAAGAAGAATCCAAATCATTCTTTGGTTCTCTGTAGCTTCTAATTAGTCCTTCAGTTTCTTTTTCCTTCGGTCTTCTGCAGCATGAAACCCGATTCTTAACTAAGATTGATATAGTTTTAAAATATCCGTTTGTTCACAGGAAACCTTAGAAGCTCGATGTTCACGTTATGACACATGCTACTGACAGTCAGGGTGTTTCTTGAAAATATGGAAGATAAGTTTCATGCCTTTTAACTTGTATTACACGCTCTTTATAAACTTACTCTGTAATCATATTTCATATCTGTACAAATTTTTAATTCACTTTTCATCATCCGATTTCTTTAAAATTTTGCAAACCTGCTTGCTTCCGATGACAATACAGTATTCAATCATTACATATACGACAGAATAGTCCAGTGAACTGTAACTATTTTTTTTAAAAAAAATAATTATTTAATATAAACTTCTTTATCCTAAAATGAATACTAGCCCTCAACAATGTTCGGTTTTGACTGGTTGCAGAACACTTTAGGATTTGGGTGTGCTAAGCTCTTAATATAGAAAAAAAAAATAATTAAAAAATGATTTGAAACTAACACGTTCTTTTAAGCAAAGAAAAATGAGCTAATAAGTTAAAAAAAAAACAATAAATTTATGAATCGGAAAATAAACGCGTAGGTGCTCTTGCTTACTTTATCATAAACAATATCTAAGAGTAGCCACGCTTTTATTTTCCGATTCATAAATTTATTATCTTTTACTTTTTAGTCCTTAGATATTTGCTTAAAAAAGCGTTTTTTTTTTTTAAAAAAAAAAATTTTAAATTGTTTTTTTCTGGTTAGTTAAACTAAGTTATGGATGACTTTTTTGAATATTCTGTGAGGTAAGAGGAGGGTTCTCATTTACTGCATTCCTATTAGCAACATAGTTTATGAAATGATTGATGAAGGTGCCAATCACATGACTGAAAGATAAAAGTTTCTCCTTGTAAGACGAAATAGTGATGTTAATGAAATCTGGAAATCTGATTTCACATTTACCTCTGATGAGCTCCAGTTTGGAGACTACTTTTCATGTCACCAATAATAACACCATGGACTCTAATTTCTTAATTATCTCTTGCGATTGTAATTTTTTTCACTGCAGGATATCTTTAAGTTTTTAGAAGTACAGTTTCCTCAATCACGACTTCGCACTTGCTTTCAGTTTTATTCATTAAGTAGGAAACCATCGGAGACATTCTATTAAGTGGCCCAGTTTTCATAATGGCAACATCTTGTATTCCAAAAGACAAGGAGAACAGGGTATACAGCTCTTCCAAAATATCAGTCATTAAGGCAAAATTTTCCACAATGTTTAGATTCTCTAAATAGAAACAACATCCCTCTTTCATTTTTATCTCTAAAATAAAAATATAGGACCACATATTTTGCCAATAGCTTTGCCAATAGATTTTGTAGCTGTAGATTGAAAGTAATTTTATAACCCTTACACGGATTCTAGAGGTGCTCTGAGTAAGCCATTCCACAAATGGAATCAATCGAATGGAATCGGTTATGTTTCCTTCATAATTGTCCAATGAATAGAAACGTTTATTCAAATGGTTTATCAAATTGTTCGGTGAAGCAACCCACATGATAACTGATTCTAGGAAACAGGTTGAATATTATCATTCACCTCAGGTGTGTAGCTGCTATATTCGTGGGTTTTCATTGCCACATCTTTCATTTCATACTATAGATTGTAGGTTTCTCAAGAATAATGCAATTTGGAATATCTCATTTGCTAGTTACTGGCATAACATTAAATCAACGAAAGAACCTGTAGGTGTGAAACCTATGCGCGGAAGTCCAATTAATAGACACAAGGTGTCTGTACCAGCATTTACTAAACAAATTATCAATAAAATGGTTTTGAGGGAAAGTAAATAAAAGTGAGGAAAACAAACTTTGCCGTTTCACCTGCGTTGTTGGCTTCTACTTTGATTAGAAGAGAAATTAAATTCATTTTTACATTTTAATTAACATAAGCAGAAAGTTGCACATAAATCATCTAGCTCATTCGATTGAAATATTTTCTGCAACTATTCTGAATTCACTATTTACTACATATGCAATGTTCCCGTTAAATATGAAAATATTATGAAAGATTGTGAAACAATGAACATATATATATAAAACAGCAAAGCATAGGTACATACAGTAATATAAAAATGTAGCTAAATATATTGAAAATATTGGTACCTCAATACGTGAATCAATAAAAGGACGAAAATCAAAAGTTAGTTTACATTTTTGTAAAATGCTTTAGTTTATTAATAACACAGATCAATTATATACAATTAAATGTTGTCATATTAATAGAAGAAAAACAACAATCTTCTTACGTAAAAAAAAGTAAACAAACTCGTTTCATAAAGAATCAATAAATGAGTTGATATTAACGTCCTTAAAAAACGTTATAAACATCTAAAGATCGGTAAGACGAGTCTATGCGTTTAGAGACCGTACAATTTGCGATCCTACAGAATATCGTGCGCTTTGAGACACCTTGCAAAATAAATCGTGCGTCTTGCGATCCATATGTTTAACTTATAGTCCGTGACGTCTTCACCACTTAAGTTCATTAATGATATTACATCTCAACTGTGTATTTAACAACATTTAAGTCTCTTCGAAGTCTGAGGTTTCGCAAACCTAACATAAGGTGACAGTTTCCATCCTGGGAGCCAACTTTCAAAAGTTCGCTGGAAGGAAGCAATAGTATCTTGAATTTCCAAATGAAGTACACACATGCACAACGAGCAATAAACACAAAAAAACACTAAACAAGGAGTCAAAATCACGAACGGAATGAAAAACGGGATAATCTAACCTGACTTTAACTAACCCGCCTTCGCTCGCTCCGGCTCACTCGGCACTAATTTTTGTACGCACCTGACATTTGCGTGGTTTAATCTTACGTTCTTTACGAAGTTGGTATACCACATCAATGATTATGTGAAATTAAAAGAAAAGTAATTAATTCCAGTTTCCCCCCAAAAAACTGGGAGTCATCGTGGATCCGACGGTAGCACTTCTAACTGAGAATCGTTTATAAAACCCGTTCAGAACGCTGGATACTTTTCTTGTAGTGTTCGCATGCCTGACGCTCTAAGGTGTACCTCGGTATTCCTGGGCACCTTGGGAAGTAAAGGCGGTCGACCGTTATACTTGGCACTCCATCTTACTTTGTATTGTGAGTCGAGAATATGTCACTAACTCCACATTCACCATGCGCCTTTACCTTTACCAAAAACAAATTCCCCTACGTTTCAAATTGTAGTAGCTTAGTCCGAAAATAAAACTGGTAATGTAACTTAATTTGGCCTAACCAGAAATATGCAACAAGCTTCTTAATGTATTAAAAGACAAGAAGAATCAATCTAGTTACTAGTGCTAAAAGGTTCACCATTGGCATTTAAATATGAAGCATTATTGATGGCCGCAAAACGCACGGTCACCTGCATCTAGGGACGCAAAGTGTACTGGTCGCAAAATGCACAGTCGAAAAACCCACTCCACCTGTAAAACAGGTTTTGCTAAAGTGGGCTACAGACCACAACATTCGATTGAATCTAACAAGATACAATAAAGCGATTTTAGACTACGAAAGATTTGCAACGTTATCAGTGGAACAAACCATCCGAGCTAAGTGCCAACATACGAATTCCCACATAACATATTAGTTAAGAATTGCATTATAATGGAAATAATACTGTGCATTAGACAAGCATAGAAATCATCTCTACCTTTCATTTTGAATGGTAAAATCAGCTAAAATAGTTTTTGGTACAATTTTGTGCTCTGCTAAGGTAACACGTCTTGCGTCATTATTTATAAACATATGACGTCATTTATCATAAACTTAGCCCCATATTTTAGTACCTGTAGCTCCGAAAACTACGGATATTTCAAAATTATCTAAAGTAACTTAATTATTTTTGACGTAAGGAGCTCACTCTTTGAGTATCAGTTTCTCAAAACACTGTGTATATAATAATGCAATGTACCGATATTTACTACTAGCGAAGGCTTGTTGAAGAAATGTTATTTTCTAAAACCAATACGCATAGGGACTTAATCTCCATTTTAATTCTAAGGGCACATCAACCTAGTTTTGATAAGACAGTAATATACCTCTTTTCTGAGAATTGATTACAAGACCAGGTAAAACAAATATCCATTATCCTAACCCTGTTGTGAAATGTGGAATTTGAATGGTGATTTACTACTTGTACAGTTACTTACAAAAGTAAATGCAGGTTTGATGTATAAGAGATAGAAGTGATTTCCTACATGATAATTGCATCACTGTACGCCTAATAGTTAGGCAACCAACATGACAGT
>JAGDQP010027663.1:3295-14458 GCA_022664845.1 Lepisma saccharinum
TCCAGAAGTTACGAGATACGAATGATATTGACAAATATACAAAGTTTGATCTAATCTTTCATCTATAACGTAACATATTTATGACATAGAATTGCCGTATTTTGTATAGGTACAAGTTGTGTTGGCTTAACCTATGACATTTTGTGTGAGAAATATTTCAACATATAAATAATGGATTACATTGAACTTGCATCCTGGACTCACAAATTATTCTCAAGATTCTTAGGAATATGTCTGTACTTCGTAGGCAACTAGACTATACTATACTAGACTAGACTTGAAATACTGAATCTCAGTTAACAGGTTTGCTGATTTGATAACGCTCTTTCACATTTGTATGCATAGTGTTGAGTTATCAATTGCCAACTCCCCAGAGACACAAAGAGTTATGGAACTGAAAACACATCCAGGAAAAACATGTCCAAATGTACGAAACTATGGACTAAGGTCGCGTTTTGCAAGAGAGTGACAAAGTGAAGCTACCTCCGGGGTAAAGATGTTAACAGGACAAGCGTTTCGTAGTTGATCAAAATAACAAACAAGCTGGCCCTACCATTCAAATAAGCTAATCCTTCGGGAAACATTCCATACTGCAGGTTTTTATTTCGTTATGTTTTGAGGTGCAAACTGACACCTTACTCCCGTTGTAAATGTTGTTACTTGATACAAGAGTTAAGATATAAAATGGCCTGAAATTATTAAAGGCTCGTATTTACTGTATATGTTGAAATGTAATGTTTTCATTGAGGTAACATCTTGTTTCATAGATGGTGGGACCTGAAATAAGGAGTGGTTTAACGCAACATTAAAGTACATATCAATACCACAGTTTTGAGTTATTGCAGTATTTAGTCATTTCAGAGCAAATATCCAAAACTGGATAATTACGACATTACTTAGGCTTAAATTCGTAGTAGCAAACGATACATATTTATGTCGCTCTCAATTAAACTAACCTTGTGAAGAATGATAGTCAACAGATTCTTCAATTCCTGACACTTTGAACCTAATTCAGACCACTTAGATCAAGTGACAATGTTCAAAGACGCTTGTTCGTAGTGGCTGTGGATACACCTCAGTGGTAAAAAATCCCGTTGCTAGACGTTTAATGGCTAGAAAAGTGTTGCGGTGTTCTTGCACTAAAAGGAAACTAAAAATCCTCATTATGGCATTGAGATTCATTTTCTAGACAAAATTTTGGTTATTGAGCAGTGCAAATAATAAATTCAATACGGTTCCTAAATTTGAGGTGTGTTCTTATAACATTTATTTTTCGAATGTACACTAGGGTGGGCCGATTTTTTTGTCAGATATTGGGGTTCGAGTGGTCATCAAAAGTTGTGCATTGGTGCCAAATAAAGTCATGCCACATATGACTGCCCTAAAACATTTTTTTTTTCAAACAAAGAATAATAATATTATACCAGTTTCCACATTTTGGGTTTCGACTAGTTATAAACACATTGTGCATTGGTACGAAATTTAGCCATGTCAAACGTTACCCTTCTTGCTAGTCAAGCGTTTTTGACCGTTTTAAAACTAAAATGTTCGCGGAATAAATAGCAGAAAATATCACTGTATTTCTATCAAATTAATAAATAAGCAGTGCAGAACACTGATATGGAAGTTGTGTGAGAAGAACACTGCTAACATCTTATACATGGTGTTTCAGGACCTCTGGTACAAACTTCGGGAGGTGAATCCTCATATCAAAACATGAAATAATGTTCATATCAACACGCATTTTATCATGCGTAGGTTTGGAGTTATAGGGCACCAAAAACTTCCGAAACTGTATTTCAAGGCGATTTATTTTGAATAATATTAGCTGTAGAAGTTGCGGTACATCGTTTCGTCAAAGAAATCAGACTTGCTCGTTCAGAAAGTGCACATGCCAGAATAGATAGGAAAATGCGCGAGGGATTTCCGAGTGAAATGCAACCACGCGAAATATTCCTTGTTTCTTCCTCATCTTGCATCTGTTTGAGGTATCACCTTGTAATCAACGTGGTGTTGTTCTCTGATAGAAAGTCATCCTCTACTTGCTCTGTTCGATCCACATTGGTTGTACAATTCTTGGAGAATCCTCCACGTCAATCGGGGAATCCCTCCAGCACTTTCCCGTCACTTCTAATATGTGCATTTTCTGAACAAGTCTTTAGAAACGAAAATACGCAAGATAGGGCGCGTGTTCAAATGAATGTTTTTCTTGTTTTGATACCCTGAATAAAGGAGAAGGTGGCAAATGCTGGACCAGATTGCTACAGGATATATCAAATCTCACCATCTTAATTAAAATGAAAATATCATTCAGTCACACATATACATGAATAAAAATAATACATCAAGATTCTTTCCTGAACATTTTTTAAATAGTTTACAAACAGACAAAAAGAAGAAAATATTACTAATAATATAAATTTCTACTACCATTTCATAAATCTACCGTTATAAATAAAAGTTTGTTACATAGGCTACCTCTTGTATTATCTACGAACTACCTACTAATAAACAAAGTTTGTTTCAACGGTTGCAGGTTGTGTATTATTGTTAATAAGTAAGGTCGGTGAGCATCGAACCACAACTCGTGATTACGAATCCAAAGCTCTATCAATTCAGCTATTGACGCTTGCAAGTACCTTCATTGTTGTAAATCTGCTTAATTTTTTTTACTTGAATGACTCGAATAAACGTAATGCTATGCTGAGAAATTAAATGCATCAGGATTATTTGTTTGCTAATAGATATCGATATATCAAACAACGACATTAAAACTGACAAAGTACTCACACAGGACAAGTCATCACTAATAAAAATTCAACAAAAGAACCTTGCGATTGAGTAAAAATCAAGGTAAACACATATTACTCGGTAATTAGTGAGTACATTTGTGGGAAAGCGAGCTGTTTTCTATGCTAGCAGTCTTGCGATAGTATCCATCTGTTGGTGTGAAAAACTGCTTGATATACGTACATGGCTCGGTCGGCACCGATATTATAACTATGTTGTTACTTTATATCTCGACAATTTATATACATTTATTTTATCTTTGCTAAAAATATATTAGAAAGAACACAATACAAGAGTTCGTTTTTGATACCTATTTTTTTATATTTAATTTTCCAAAATTCTATTTTTAATGACTAAAAATAGTATGTGCAATCATAATTGAACTCTCTTTTCTGGCACCAATGAAGTAGCGTTCAAATTGCCAATGTATTAATCGACAATATAAAAGAATAATCTTCGCTAATTTTCTTGGCTAAATCTTTTATTTCGTGTCCCGTTTGTTTAATTTATATTTATCAAATACTTAAATTGGTTTTTAATAGCATATTACACACAAATGATAATGATTAATTCTAGCACACACAAATGTTAACTCACGCCATAATATAAATTTTTATTTTGGTTTTATTGAAAATGAGTAATGGAAGTTATGTTTACATTACTAACTCAAAAAGTATATGGCCTTCGGTATTCTAAATAACAGAAACCATTTGAAACCTTTAATATTAAAAGGAACTAAGTAACAAGTATTACGTTTCGGTACAGGAGCAAACTATTAGCATTGTTACAGATTTCTCTAGACTAAACGTTAATTGTTTCTTTATTTTATTTTCCCTATTTATCTTTTTCTTTCTTACACACATCCGCATCGTTCTTTTTCTTCCCTTTTACTATTTTGTCCGTTTATTTACCATAGACTGACACTAGTAGATTATATGAAGTGTTGTTAATTACCATAACATTAATTTTATCACTATGCCTAGAATACATGAGAATGTTTTTTGCGATATATCCCTCCTTCAGTTTCCCCACAGTAACCTAAAAATCAAGGACACAACATGTGAATGATCTGTACTATGTTATACTGAAATTTAATGTTTCATGCTGATATTAGTTCTCAATATTCTCACCACGACATGGGATTTACTTTCTTGAGATATAATACATGCATTGTATTTAAAATTAAACTTATAAAATATTTAGTTTCCCTAATACTAATTTTAAATATCCGTCATTATAAGTTTACAGAAGATGTGGCCAGGATATCGGACATATTTTGAATATGTTTGACTGCACTCTAATGATATCTGAAGAGCAACTTCGCCAATCACGGCTTTCCTATAGTGCTATATGCAAGCAGGCAGTAGGCAGCGACGATTATATTCCAAGATGGCGACCTACAAAAGTTATGCCCAGGTGTCTACCTCATTTCAATAACTATGAGTGAACTCTAATGATACCTAAAGAGAAACCTCGTCAAGCATGACTTTTCTACAGGGGTATTGCCTGCAACTTGACTATAATACTTACTGTGTTTAACAGTTGCAGCTCATGCGAAGTCTGTCACTTTCAAATAAAAAAAATCACGAGTACACTTTTATATATAACAAGAAAAATATAAGGCATGAACATTCGTACTTTGCACGAACACATGTTTTGCTAAAGTCCGTGTTTGTGCTTCACTTTCTTCATGTTATATTTAAAACTGTATTCGTGATTTTTTAAATTGAAAATGTCATTTAAATATTTGTTCGCACTTATCTATCAATTCTTACGTGTAATGGTGTATATGATACAATTGATTATCATTATAAATAATATAATATTGCATTAAACTCATTTAGTCCTGTTGTTGAACATTGCTTATACCACAGTGGATTTTATGTAATTAATAACAACTAACTTTGAATGCATTGATTACTTTAAAATAACAAAACGCTGCAATTGTACTAATAATTAAAACTTTTTAATGGGATTAATCATTTTATGCTTTGCAGATATTTAATTTACTGAAATTGGAAACATTTTAGTGAATGTAATGCTTTCTTCCTCGAATATTTCACGTTCGAAAAGGGTGGTGCTAGAAATTCAAAGGGTCATGATATTAAAATATTAAAATCTTTATAATAGATGCCAATTCTACATAGTTAATAAACTACATGGTCCAAGCCAGGGTAAGTCTCTTTACTTAACAGTTAACAAACGTTTGACATGCTTTTGTTCTTTTCGTTAAAAATCAATCGAAAGGAAGTCTGCGTTTGTTAAATAATAAGACAATAATGACCAAAATTCCTTTGTTTATATTGATATGCTTTCTTTGCTATAATTGTTGAGACATTTCTATAGAAACGAAATTTAAAAATGTTATTTGCTTATTTCATATTTACCGCTAAGCTATATCAGTATTGAATATTACATTCATAACTGCAGAGATATTCAAATTATATACCTTAAAAAGTTAAAGTTAGATTCTATTTTGAACGAAGACACATTATCTCCCCTAAATGCATGATTTTTTTGTAACCAAACATGTATCTATACATAGGTAGAAAGCCGTTCAGCCGTATTTGGAAGTTCACATTTCCTTATTTAATTTCAATATTTTAAATAATTTAATATTGTGTTCTATCTTTATACTAAATCCATCAATTCGTTATTAATATTATGAGTGTTATATAATTCAATTTTTCAAGTAATTTTTATGCGAATTTTAGTTTAATATTTTTAGGCTGAAGGTAAACCTCAGCCTTTTCAAGACAAAATTAGACAAACCAAACACGCTGCTAAGAACCAAACACCATTTTCTATGCTTAGTTATCAACAAAACGCTTTCGAGAACTTTAAATCGTAAATAAATTTTTGATAGTTTTACTCACGATTTATATTTCACCAGGCGCCGAACTCTCTTAAATCTTTACTCAATTTTCCGTCTTAAAATTCTTTATGTAGTATATTACTCGGTGCTCGTATTCCAATAAAAATACTGCATACATTTCTGCCATCTATCAACATTATACCGACTTGATACAATAATTTTGCGAATTAAGCATAATATGCAAGTTATTCTCACATTTTAGTACGACAAGAGCTCATTTACACAGTACTGGGTTTGCTAGCGATTATCTTGTTAAAAGTAATAATGTAGGTTGTTGTTATTCTCAAATTATAATGTACATCGAATATAAGTAAGGTAGTACAATTAATTCTACGGAGTAAAAATATGCAGTGATCTGCTCTACTTATTCAAAATTAAATATTTTTGTCGTTTGTAAAATAAACTGCTTTGTTACTGTATTGTGTATTTGTAGGCGCTTGCAACATGAAATATCGTAGATCTGCTTTATCCGAAACGGTTCAAGTTCTATCAACTCAGTATGTACGAGGTTTTAGTGGATACGAAATTCCTTTGGCTCAACTGTATCAGCTAAACGGAATTTAAGATTTTGTATGAGGGTATTATTTTGATGCTTAATAACATTAGCTTATTGATAGTGGGTTGAAATTTTACGTAATTATTCTGTTTAATATTTTCGGAAGAAAAATACTTTACAGACTTATAAGAATAAATTTCTCATTTTATTCAAAACCAGATACTCTTTCCTGGTGTACTACCCGTCTGCACCCGCCATCTCTAGCTATAGTTGTAAAGTTACTCATGAAGTTGTGCCATGGAATTAATGTACAAATTACTACTTCAAGATATTCTGCACAGGATATCTAAAATACATATCTTCTGAATTCATGCAAATAGTTTTATAAGAATTTTAAATTTTCCTTAGAGTCAACCTCACACGCACGTTTGCAATATTTCAATTTGACCCGATATAAGAACGTGGGTAAAAATTAGCTTAGATGTCAACCTAAAAATAAAAAAAATAGTAAGCTAGAAACTCTGGCAACTTGAGTTCTTGGGAATATGACACCCACCGGGTGTCGATTAATGTTTATATAATGTGTGGTGCGGACTTGTCAAATAGGACGGAAACAAATTAAAAATCAGATTTTCTAAAAGGATTGCAACACTGACAACTAGGGCGCAATTCCTGATCGGAATATTAGAATATTGAATTGTCATCAGGAGTGCGCATGCGTGTAAACTTTCAATTTGTAAAAATAAGTTATACTGTTTGCTTGGAAACTCCATACATTATTTATTTTTCTTGCGCCAAAATGTCTTGTCTACAAAATTGCGTTTTAATATTGAAAGGGAGGAACTATCTAGTCGAGGAGGCAACGATTACGTAGTTTTTCCGCTTTGAATTCGCTCCTTCCTCGTGACAGTTCGCTGTCTTCACCTGTATGTATCCTCAGCGGAGTGGATCGTGTCTGAACATTTTAAAAGTTGTCCTTAGAATTTCGTTTCACTTTTCTCATTGAGGTAAATAGGATGAAAGCTTAATAGATAAAGTCTAAGGGGAATTGCGTGAAATATTTTCATATAATTGTGCCTTTAAATACGTAAAATTGTGCCTTGATTTTCTTTCGTTTTAAGAACCAGGTAAGGTAGCATATAAAATTCTAATTAACATGTCATGACAGTCACATGTTAATACATCTTGTGCTAATTCAGTTGTAACGGTCTTGAAACCCCGTTTCATTTGTTTTATTTATTATTGAAACGATTGTTACTGTATCGAGCTTCAAAGTCAAAAGACTTTTACTGTAATGATCTCGGTGTCATCAATATACTTTAACCATCTTCTCTCATGTTTAAGGGGAAAGGTATAATTCTTTGTTTATTTGTTCAGCTATCTTGGCGCAATATTTATTTCTCGAATTACTTTGACGTATCTTCCTTTCGTCTTCCTTTTATTACTCATTTTCTGATTGGATGATAGTGTCAGCATCCATAAATGGACCAGGATCCTAATTCATCTTACATATGTGTTTTCCTATTATTATCAAATCTTCCCGCCAAGAAGAATATTTGCTTGTAAGATTTACTAATTTTCTTATATTCATTAATATTTCATTCATTTCCAGTTTCAAAATATACAATGATTTTGAATTTACATTCAGTGTGCCAAAAATTAAAATATTACTGGTTTATTTGGTTTGAACCCGAGATCTGTTCTGGAGTTGTTTGTTCCTACGATTGGCTTTTTTAAAATCAATGAATAGCTTATGAACAGTCCCATTGTATTACCATTTCTTCTCCAAAATTAGTCTCAAGGCAAAAATCTGGTCCAACGTGGATCTATTTCTTCTAAATCCACATTGATGACCTCCAATTATTTCATCTACGTATACAGTTAGGCGTGTTAACAAAATGTTACATAATACCTCGTAACAGGTTGGAAGTAACGAGATTCCGTTTTAATTATTATTGTCCAATTTATCGCCTTTTTTGTAAATCGGAACTATTATTGGGGTTTTCCATTACTTTGGCAACTCCTTCTTTTTCCATATAGCACTGATCAATTTATGTAGTTCCTTGATTAGTGCATTTCCTCCGGCTAGAATATTGTCTATTGCTGGTGAATTAAAAATTTTCAATTTCTTTACCGATATTTCGATTTCGATCTTGCTAGGTTTTTGGATCCACGGTTCTGCGGTATGGATTTCAAATCCCTCTGTTTGTTCCCCGTTGTGTACATTAAGCAGTTTGTCGAAATAACTTTTCCACACATCTACAATTTTCGTCGGATAAGCCTGAAGTTCACCACGATCATTTCTCATCTTTCCTAACCTCGGCTGGTAACATTTTCTTAACAAGTTTAACCCTTTTGTATATGCATATACATTAATTAATATAATTGTATGTCATGGCAATACAATTAATAACCATCAATTGTAATAGTAAACACTTATAATTCACTAAAGGTTATTATTATCTTCATTTACTTAGGATTGGACAAAGTAACAGATTGGAAGGGAAGAATGGCATTTGCATCATCTGATACAGAAAATTATTCATCTAATACAGAGAAACTCGTAGGATATTCTAACCTCAAGTTCAGCGAACTTGAAACATTGCAGGAAGCAATCGTTATGTTTGCATTCTTTTTTTTTCATATATTTGTAAAATAATTTGCAGTAAAGCATACATTTTCGATGATATTTCCAATTGACACATTTTGTCAATCTGAAGTAATCAATGTATTTTTAATTTGTGATTTTTGACAGTGATTTTTCTGTGTTGTTTTAAAAGAGTACTAGCGTGCATTTATAATATAACGAACTTCCATGCAATCTATAATAATATTATTATTAATATCCCAAAATACCGCACTCATTATCTTCGTATCTGATGGAATGATCTTGAACTTTTGAGTGGGGACAACATTGTGTTTGCCCTCATTTATAGCAAGTTTATTTTCCATCATGTTGTGATGACAACATCTCTCTTCCCAAGGTAGCACAATTAGTAGAAAGTTGTCGTTCTTTTAGTCTCTGGTGGCTTGGAAATCCATGGTGTTTTACCATGGTAGAGATGTTTAGACACATATCTGTCACTCGCCTTACTGAACTTTAGTTTATCATGTCTATGGTATACATTTGGAGAGCAGTTAGAAATCCTTTTAAGAAATGCTAAAGATATGCGCACTTTAGAGAAAAACTAGATCAAAATTACGTCAAGCTTACCCGGCTGTCTATCTAGTTAGCTTTAATAGATTAATGTTAAACTTTAGTAAATACTATTGGACGCGAATCAATTATTTTGAGCACACTTGAGCTTGCACCTTTGCTAGTGCTGATCTACTCAGAGAGCTTGACTAAATTGCCAGTGGAACTGAGTGGTCCTCCTGGAAGTAATGTTATGTGTTTCCATTCATAAAATTCCAAGTAAGCCACTTCTTGCATGTAAAAATTGCAAATGACAGGTAAAATGTATTCCCATTATTGTGTTGTTGTTCATGTGAAACTCGCTTCAATTTAAGTACCACCAGAACAATAACACAAATGTGTTAAGCTGCTGAGAACGATAACCCAAGCATAAGGAGAAATTATAATTAGAATTAAAAGTACTTTAACCTTCGATATATTGCGATGGTGCTATAATTATAATTTTGGTAGAACCGAAAAGTTTGTATAGTTATGCAAACAGACTGAGGAGAAACACTGGAAAATGCACAATCAGGATGGTCTCTCGCTGTTATACAACCCATGATCTTCTGAATGCTATGCCAAGACTCTACCACTGAGCTACGGCGGCTTGGTAGCGAAGCTCAAATCTGAAAAGTGAATTTTGATGACCAAATAGGAGAGAGAGGGTCAGCCTCACCATTGAGCTGACATTTTAGCTTCTCCCTCAAAATCATGTTCCAACTTCACACTCACTCAGTCAACCTCACCCTCATGCTTCATTTTCGATAGACGTTTGAGTCAGTCACTCGTATCCTAACGCTTGCATTTGTCCTCACCAACACTCTCTGTTTCAATGCCGCCCTCACCATCACTCTCACACTATTGTATCAGCCTCACCTTCATAGACCATTGTTTTCAGATTGCTACTTTTGCGTCATCCCCACCTAACGTTGTACTTTGTCCTCGTTCTCATCATCACAAAGCAAAGATATGGTTGTGTGCGAAATTAACCCATATAGTATGCCAGCTTGCAACAAGGTTATCAGTTACCTGTTTGCTTGTCAAACTTCATATTGTGTTGAATTTAATTATTAAGATTGAAAGGAATTTGTTGTAACTACTAAACTATCTTGGCTGTTATAACTAAGCTACACACTAAAATCAAAAGAGCGGATTCCGCTCAAATCGATCGTAAAGAGTGACCGCTCGTTTAAAGCGAATTTTCATCGGAGCAAGGATGAGAAATTTCAGCTCGAATAAAGAGCGTAAATCTGTGGTAGACCATTGCAATGGAAACCTAGATATTGTATTTGTGGAGATGAATTTCTATCTATTCAGATACAATGTATGTGTGAACATGAAAACGACGCAATAAAATGTACAAATGTGCGAAAAGGAACATTAATTCATATGCACTAACAAGAAAAGTACTGCACTTGTGAATGAAAATGAGTAAAATAAAGCTAATCCTGAAGGAGATTTGAACCCGGTACCTTTCGATCAACTATCCAACGCGTTAAACCCTCAACCAAGAGTTCAACTGATAGAATGCGTCCTCGGAATTGATTCTTTCGTCTCGTCAGGTACTTCTTTACAACGCTGAAAGATTTATTGTACGTACATATCTTACTTCTGACGTTTTTGGGTGAAATTTGCTAACAGAAAAATTTTAAAGCTCTGTTTTCTCATTCTTAACTATACATAACGCTATAAATTTCATAGTATAGCTTAGTCTCTGGATAACCTTTGCTTCTACAAATAGCGAAGACAAATGTTGACTAGTAGCCATGTCATGATGCATTGCAAATAGCTCTAAAAAGAGTGGAATTCAAACCGGTCTACAAA
>JAGDQP010027663.1:14558-24788 GCA_022664845.1 Lepisma saccharinum
GCTCTAAAAAGAGTGAAAATTCCGCTCTTTTGATTTAGTGTGTAATACGAGGTTGTTGGAACATCAATAATGCGAGGAAGTACGTCAAACTTGAAATTAATTTGGATTTTGTTTCGTTGTCTATCTGGTGTGCTCCCAGTACGATGAAGTCCCTTCATGTGGTAGGCTGTTTCGCCATAAGCTATTTTCGACATCTTCCTCTTTCTACTACAGACGTCTCTTGTGATCTGATGAAATAAGTATAAATATTGATTGGAAAGGGAGCAAGGGGTTGTGATTCCATAGTCTAGTGACTACACCATATGATTAGTGTGCCAGTGGTTGTCGGATCGATTCGTACCCAGAAACCTTTTTTTTTAATTAAAGAAGTGCATTATGTTTTTCTTCCATGTCTTGTCAAGGCTATTTCATACTTTGTTCTTATAGACTAGACTGCTTCATTCAACTTTTTTATACTTTATGGTTTGATTTGCTAAGCTTGCATACGTTGTCCCACTTGCCAAGTTTGATTTCGTTTTGAGTCAAGCCAAAATTGTTATTGGGAAGTTAATTCTCGGGAAGGGTCAACAGCAATGATATAAGTACCAACAAAAGTACGTCAGAACCAGAGCTATGGCTATTTGCATATAATTCGATGTTTTCTGGCATTTCGAATATTTGAATTTTCGAAGAATATTCTAAGATCTTCGAATAATCCACTATTCGAATTATCATGACCTGAACCACATATACCAAAAGGTTGCAAATAAAGTCAAAATTCGGATATTATCAGTCGGATATTATTCATTGTTTCAATATTTCGAATATTCGGAACACTAGTTTTAAGATCACGTTACCAAAAACGGTATAACACGCCCTAAGAAACTTACCAGGACGCTTATTAGGACGCAAATATTAAACAAATAATGAAGCCGCGGTGTAGCATAGCGTGATGTTTTGTCTAATTTATTTCCATACACTTCATAAAAGCTATGATTTACTCCTGATATTCAACCCTACTCATACAAATCAATCTTTCAAAAAATGTCTATCCCACGCCCCCAGTCGAATATTTAGATTTCGTATACAGTACTTGCTTTCCACTGGCTTTTCCCTACAGCTGTCTCTGAACGGAAGATATCCATCACTCTTGTTAGTATAGTCGAATAAGCAGAAACACTCAAAAACACAGACGAAAGAAACAAAAGTAGTACTTCTGTTGGTGCTACATTTGCCTCTTCAAACCTTATTTTGCTACAGTATTCTCTGATATGTCAAAGAAGCCGATCGGAGTCAAATTTACTTTCAATGCATATCCATATTCTTTTGCAAGCGACGCATGCTGTTCCTGTTTTAATTATTCTAGTACACGGCTTTGCGTTTAGGCTTCAGGAGCAAGTGCTGTGAAATCTTATGCGCCCGCTCTGTTCGTCTGTCGACAACTTTCAACTATTTAACTACTAGCCCTAGGAATGCGATTGAGGTGTCTCCGAAAAGTCTCTGAAAGACGAGTTCTAACACGTATCATTTAACATCGCATTTTGTTCAGCGGAACATTGTTCATTCAAGTAGTATGCTAGCTGTTGAGGCGTGGTAGTAGTTTATATGCGCAGTCCACAGACTGAGCTCCACCTCACTTCTTTTATTTATTTATGGCCTTTGCGTATGTTAGGCTCGGATCATGATATCATGGGAGAGAGGTTGCTGGAAGGTAGTCTTGAAGGGTCTAGTTTTGTAGATACCATATTGGTATTTGTCTGTAGCCAAGGTTAAGCCCTGCAAAATCTCAGTGTGGATGGGCGACTAATAGGATCGTTTCTCGGACCTTCTAACTGCAAATCCAGAGCCCTGCTAACTGAGCTACGGCCACGTCTATGTGTTTTCTTATGTCACTTTCACTTGTATCAAACCACCATTTTCCAACAGAAAAATTTCCTCGGTAATGGTAGCGATATTTTATATTTACTGACAATGATAATATACTATAAATTAATTTTGAGCAAATCGTGCTTTCATCCACGCAAGCAAGTTCAATTATCTGATAAAAATGATGTTATTTTGTTATATTTTGTGACGCGCCAATTAACTTCTTTGTATATTTTGCATTTTTGCATTGCATTGACAATATAGTCAGCCAAGTCCTAAGCTCGTAACATTTTTATGTGTGTTAGACATCGGTGTGCACTATTTCGGGATAATGTTTTAGCAGATAGCGACAAAAACTTTAGTTGTAGGTATCATCTCGACATTTGCTTTCAGAAACTTAGGTTGCCAGAAACTTAGGACCAGAAAGCCCCGGTCTTGGTGGTTGGCAGGAAATTTCAAACCTTCGAAACTCGTAGTAAACGATCGTCACTTTAAATGCAAAATAGTTTCAACTGATTCTAGAGTCTAAAACGTTCAGTTGTTTAACTTTCTACAGTGAGTATGGGATTAAATAATATTTTCAAGAAGTTGCTTCAAAATTAGTGTTACAACATCATGCAAGAATGGGATCTCTAAGCTAAGTATCGAGATAACAATTTTTTTATTATGAGTAGGCGGAATTAGACTTTGTCGAACCGAAAAACTGATTCTAAATGAAGCGGTTCCGAGAACAGTTATCCGGTTCCACCCGCGGACCTGGGTATCCGCTGCTGAGCTATCGTTCCCTGTATTTAAACCCAATATCAGGTTCAGGTTCCCCATTCAAAACGCTGTGTTAAAATTCCCTTTCCCAATTCCACCTTTTAATATTTTCTGTTATGCCAAAACGAAGCACTTGTGTACCCTCGATTACCTAGACTTTTTTATCTTCTCTCAGAACGTTTGTGATGTAGGTTTGTCTGTTTTCTTTTCCAGTACATCGTTTATCAGAAATTTTTATTTTCTATGTGCCTATCGGACATTTTTTTCAATTGTTGTGTTCAGAAAATTCTCAAGTCTAACGGAAATTAGGATTCCGGCTTTGGAAAATTCTGATAATGAGCGGAACTCATTTCATATAGCTTGATCTTGGTATATATTCATTACTGATCGGTAATTTTCACGTAACGATCTGAAGCCATTTCAGAAGGAAAATATGAGGAAATAAAGTAAACTGGGAAAACACATTGTTTAAAAGAAATATATTTCTCATGAAAACAATAATAATAATAATAATATAGAAATTACTATTATTAATAATAATTATGAATAGTCGCATAATAATAATTATGAACTAGCAGCAGTTCTCGCTGTTGTAGTACTAGTAGTAATTACTACTAATGGACGTGGTACAACAATTTTGATTGATTGTACAAAAGGTTACAAAACTATTACAAAGATTTGAAATAATTTTCGGGAAAGTTGTTTGAGGTTAGGTAACAGGCATTAATTCCTTTCCCCACTTTGAATCGTCCATTACTCGTAAATGGACGTGGTTTATATATTTTTTTGGTGATACAAAATGGTACAAAATTACTAAATACTTTGGCACCGTTTTCAATTAAATTTCGAAATTGGGAACATTTTAACGTAGCTTATTGAAAGGCATATTTGCCAATTCTAAATAGGCAATCAGCTACATAGTTGAAGAAAAGATCAGTATATTTATTAAGCAGTTAACAAAGTTTGACATAATTGTTGTTCTGATCAATGGAAACATACGCTTGTTAAGTTACAAAGCAACAAGGATCAATAGTGTATTGTCTTTGTTGAGATACTTTCTTTCTTATATTATTGAAATGTTTCCATAGAAACGAACAAAAAAAAAATATCGGCTTGTTTCATATTTACCACTAAATGCTATCAGTATTGAATATTACATCCATAAATGAAATCAGGCAGGCCTATACAAATACTATACATGAAATAGTTAAACTCTTTCCTTAAAGAAAACTATGTTTTCTCAACTAAATTCTTGCACATTTTTAAAGTCAAACTTCTGGACGTAAATAGAAAACACTGGAAAATTGTTTGAAGGTTTTAAAATTCTTTTCAATTTATTTTAGAATTTTAATTTATTTATCGTGTGTGTACTGGTATCAATCAATTCATCATTGATACCCTTATGAATGTTTTATAATTTAATGTTTCAGGTAATCTGAATGGGAATTTTAGTTTAAGATTTGAAGGCTGAAGGTAACTTCAGCCTTTTCGGGATAAAATATCTTGCATCCACAGACGCTGCTAGGAACGCAACGTGATTTCTTATGCACATCTATCAGTTAAACGATATTGACTACTTTAAAATTATAACTATTTTTTTATAAATATTTTTACTCCCGTTTATATTTCACCACGCTTCCATCTCTTTACACTTTTTTTTTAATTTCCCGCTCTAAAGTGTTTTATGATGATTGTTACTCTGTGGTAGTATTCCAATAAAATCACTGCTGATCTTTCTGCCATCTATCAACATTGTACCGACTTTATAAAAAATACACTGTGCAGATTAATCATAAATGATGTTATATTTGCATTTATTAAGATACAATCTCATTTATTCGAAACTCCGTTTTCCCGCTGTTACTTTCGAAAGTCTTCCCTTCAGGAAACTTCAAGGATTGAGATCAGGAACCCGAGATGGCCAGCAGTAAAATAGTTAAGTTTATTTTCAGGAAGCATGCCTTGGTTATGTTCTTTCTTTAGGAACGTCAGAATACCTACCAAAAGCTATACCACAAAATAATCTATTATACAGCTCTATTTCTGATCTACAGTAACCCTCCAAAATAAACAAAATAACTATTACACATAAAACGTAACAGGAAAGAAGTTACACTAGTTTTCAGCCGCTAAAATAGATATAAGGTGTGCTGTGCTAAGGTATCGTAATAGTTACAAAATTCGTTTCCATCTTGATAAATTATATCAACATATTATTAAATGTGTTATTTTTCCACTTTTGAAATTTGGAACATGTAAGGTCTGCTAAGCCTATAAGGAACATTCTAATTATGCTTTTGAGAAACTAACTTTTCTTTTGATACAGTTTGGTATGCGATCTTGGCTTTTTCTGCTAGAAATTAAGCAGAAACAAATACTATTCATTCATTTTTTTATGTTCAATTTGCATTAGTGGTCTGGAATGGAAGGTATGGCCTATGGTATTGGTTTGTTACACTTAGTGATTCCGCCAGAGCACGGCTCATGTAGCCTCAAATCAACAAGAATACTCCCAACTTTAACGTTCTTGCGGTAAGTTGTTGATAGAAACCGTTCAAAACTCTAATTATACCCTCCCATTTTTTACTTTACACCTCAATATGAAACTCCAGGCGGAATTCCTGACTACAATGTATTCCGAACCAGTACGTTCAATGATACCCACCGAATTTGTAACCGAACCACGAGCAAGCAAATCATGCGTGCATTAACTTTTTGCCATTATCGTAGATGTCTTGAAATTGTTGTTTCACTCAAAGTTTGGTCTCAATTTTGAAAGTAATTTAATGAATTTTTCAAGCATCCTCTATATATTTAATTAGTACTGAAAAAAATACAAGATCCAAAAGCCACTTCTTTCCTGCTGTTGGATTTCTGGGAACTAAATTTTATAATCGTAGGTTATTTTTTACTGCGATTACATTCCAAAATTAAAAGATATATATTTTTCCTCTTCTTCTTCTCCCCCCCCCCTTCTCTATCTCTCTCTGAGTTCTTTGTCTCTGTCTAACATGCATCCTAGGCTTCAATTTTTGATTGTCTGTGTTTAAATTTCTTCCTCCATCAACTTATGTATATTGATTCGTCTCTGTTTTATTCTTTAATTTTACCGATATTAATACATGTATACTATTTTAAATAATGTGCTAATGCCGTTTCCTGATTTTAGATAATCAATGTGTCTCAAAAGATCGGGTAACATTCAGTTTGTGATGCTGTAACTCCAGTAATACATGACACGAGATCTGTATATTACATTTTTTCTGTTTCTCATTAGACCCTACTAACATAAACAATCATAAAGGACTGAGATGTTGAAGTAATTTTTCCCATTAACTCTTCTTATCTGACATGCAATGACCCACGTACGAAGATACATTATCTATATTATAAATGTTACATTCGAAGGGTCTTTCAAAATAACTATGTACCTATTTCCTTAACTTCTGTGGTTAGAATGATTTCTGTTTCTACAGATACAAAGTATGAGACTAACTACAATTCATAGAAGTGTTTATCAATTTGGCAACTTGTTTTGTTCAACTGTCAGCTGTGATCGTCACCAAGGTGATAGGAATAGCTGATATATATGCAGCAAAATAGAATGTGAAACTCCTCTTCCACTGCTTTGGGTCCCTTCATCCATAGAAAAACTTAGTGATACGGTATATACCATGTGTATGCCTGGTCTCTCGATATCATATTATCATGTTCTGAACCTGTCGAGGGAGTTAGAAAAGCCAAATATCAACAGTTTCTAGATGTGGAATCTATGTTTCCACCATATATGAAAATGACCTTTATAGGACGTCAGCTGTAAAATTTGAATCCTTAAGCAACTTTAATAACGGCATCTGACTTTTTCACAGGACAGATATCTCATTGTTTCAGCATCCAGATAGTATTGAACAGATGCGTATACAAGAATTAAATAAAATTAACTCTGATAGATAAAGCGTTTCCTTAACTGCCTCCAGGTTACGCTTATATGATGTGATGAGGAGTTATGAACTGAAAATTTAAAAGTTGAAGAATAAACTTTAAAAAATTAAATATTTCGAGCGTATTATACAAGGAGCGGAATCACTCCAGTAGCAATAGTGGCTGGGATTAAAACTTTGGTAAACTTTAGTTTTAAATGGCTCAGTTTAGTAACTTCGGATTTTTGTCAGTCACGATTTGCCTTTAGCGGTTAATATGCACATCCATGCCCCTGCCGGGACTCGAACCCGGGACCGTCGAGTCGATGGCCTACTGCCGGCCGGCAATAGTGAATGCGAGAGCAGACATGCTTAATTTTCTGTTCGAAAGGTAGCTTCTTTTAAATATTCACAATTTCGGTAAGATTCCCTGTGCTACAATGTAGTTTACAAATGAATCCTCAGATGCAAGGAGTTGAAAAGTACAAATATAAGGTTTTACAGAAAACGCTGGAAACTGAGTTGCTTTATATTTTGGCATAATGAATCAACTAAGAGTTTCCTTGATACCCACAAGAAACTCCACCGCAAGTTCTAGGTTCTATCATTTTGTCCTAGGTTATATATCTACCCTATACGAGATGACTTTTGTGAAAATATAATTTCTTGAAAATTTGACACTTATTACTATATAATGATCCAAATATATTTTTAAATTTGTACCTTTTAAATATTGAGTTGACAAAAGTAGTTTGGATATTAATCATTGCTTAAGTGCGTTATGAAAATTAAGTTTGAAAATTGAGTAGATAAAAATATTACTTATAGTAACATTTTAGAGAGAAAGCGTCATGGGCTTTAAATTATTAACATAGATATGTTTTGCTTCTTATTTAAATCTTTCAAAAGAGTTTCTTACAAAATCACAATTTTTGCCATAATGATGAAACATATGCCTTGCCAAAGTTAGGTTGTAATATTTCTGCATAAATATTATTATCGTGCTACTTCATCCAATTGAGCATAGTCGTCCACAAATGGCTTTGATTCGGGTTATGAATGAAGTTTCGCCATTGTGTTGCAAAAATTAAAATATTTTCAATGTAGTGCATACTGAATACTGTACCTTTTAGTACGATAGGTATATATCAATTATAGCATCTGAGATATTATTAACTAGAAAATAGCACAGGTGGTTAACTTCTGCCATTGCATATAAATGTTGTATTTTGCAATTCTGCAAGAAACAAATTATAGCAGTGAATTTAGTCTTTTGTTTTAAACTATATTTTTATCTCATTTAGGAATTATGGCTTTCCTTGCAGTGTTCAAAGGCTATAAATAAATTCAGCACAGAAAGTAAATTGATTACTTAGGTTTAAACTAACAAAACTTAGGCCATTCCTTTGTTTTTCAGCTCTAGTCAAATTAACGATTAACATCTTGAAATATGATGTCCATGATCCATTGTCATGATTGGCAAAATATACCAATCCTTCATGTTCGTTTCGTCAATTTAAAACTAAAGAACTGAAGACTAATTTGGAAAGATTGAAAGATGGCATTTACGTTGAATGCATAAGATACGCTCTCCTGCTCAGACTTAGGTCTTAGTAGAGAGTTTACCGGCAAAACTTTTACACTCAAGCATTTGCAGCTATCTCTCCCACTGGATGACATGAAACAAAGATAGCAGATGGTTCTGTTTTGATCCCTTAACCTATTTTGATTACTTGAGAGGGTATGTCCTGGTTATTAGGATATAACATTTCTACATCTATGGTTTCATGTTGGTGGAGTTTTTTCTATGGGCAGAACCATTATTAGACTAAAAGGAAATTGTAAAGCAAATAATACATTTCATTGAACTGCATTTAAACAAATGAAATTCATATTCATGCGAGACGATTAGTGCATTGATAAAAGCTTTTTTTTTTCAATTACCTTAAATAAATTTACGTAATAATTTTCACTCTGCCAGAGACCAGATGAGGCAAGGAATACTATTTGAAATATTGGGACAACTAACAATAGAAAAAATCATATTTAAATAAAGGGAATTTGCACTTAAATAATGTGTACCAACTAGGGTTTGAAATAAAGTTTATTTTCATAATTTGGAATCTATAATTCCAAAGAAATAACATTAAATCAGACATTTATATTTTTCAAAAATATGCCTAGCTGTAATTAACATATATTTGTAAAGAGTAAAGGATAAAGATTTATCCACTAGTACAACAGTTAGCACAGATATTAAATAAAAGTTAATTGATATCTCTTAGCATGGGAACCATACCCGCTAAGTGTAAACTCTAAAAAGAATCATCAATCTGTATTCCCTCTCCTGAGTGCAAATATATTTCAAGTATTCAGAAAAAAAATTCATATGGAACTTCCATTGACTTAACAACTTCTATTTCTCAGTGTCCCAGTTCCAGCATGTACTTGTATATAATAAATTGAAAAAAAATATGCAATTATATTACATTTTAACAAATGTGTCGTGAAATGTTATTTTCCAAGGAAGAACGTCTACTTAATAGTCACCCAATCTAATAGAGGTACTCACGAGATAGTTTTCTAAAAAAAAATAATAAAAAAACGTTATATGTAATAACGTCGTTCCCAACCCTAACAATGAGGTGAAGCGTCGCATGCCTGATCAACGTAGGTATTCTAACGCTTTGGAGCTGCTTCTTTCTGTCACATGATGTAATTATTATATACAATGTTGGACCCAACAATACCTAGATCAGCTTCATCTCACTGTATTCGTGTTGATGAGCATTCCCCGTAATAATATATAATTATTCATTCTGTATTTTATTTCTATTTACATTTATTTCTGTCTGGATCATAAATCTAATATTTGAATATAATGCTTGTATAAATATTATCATTTTGTTCTGATCGTCATAATCTTGTTACGTGGTGGCTTTACTTTAAGCTCATTTACTCGATAATGTGTATTAATATTATCCAGTTTAATCTATTTAACATATATGATGTTTTGGTGATTACACGTTTCTACTATTTAACATACTAGTCAAGGACAAATTTATAAATATAGACAGTTGGCAAGTAAATAGGTGCATTACAAATTTGAGGTATTTTGCCAGATAAATAAAAAAACTCTTAGCTTAGAATTATGTATATCGTTGGCTTACAATATTTATCGAGAGCCCATGTGTTTGACAGGCATAAAACAAGTAGAACTGAATGAAATAAAAGTAGAAATCGTCTCACACATGACAACAAAACGGAACGGTAATCAAACAAACTCTTTTAAAACACCTGGATAGAGTCCTGAATATTTATCTAAAAATATGTACACAAATGTTACGTTCGTTATTGGTCACAATCGTTGTCTAAAAGGAAAGTAATAGTTCATTCTTTTCCGGGACATTTTATTTATTTAGTGAAGGGATATTATCTAATATTATTCAGTTTGCATTCTCTATATGAAACGAAATTCATTAAAAATGTTATGCTTTATTTAGCACAATTGGTGCAATTTCCATGTATTTTAAGATAAACTTACTTACTTTATGGCTTACGAAACTCGCAAATTAATCACCGCAGTGACACACGTTCGCCAGGGAATTGTATCCTGAGAAAGGTAATGCAAGATTTTTACCACAAGCAACAATGTCTAGAAGATCTCTTCTAATATGATCTTCCCAATAGTCACTTTCCTCAC
>JAGDQP010027664.1:0-24788 GCA_022664845.1 Lepisma saccharinum
TTGCACTAAGGAATTGACACAAGTGTATAGTAATTTTAATAACTGGATTGTGACTGCTTATCAGCTATTAGTGCTGTGGTATTCATCAAACACAGGCAATAGGGTTGGAGGAACAGTAATTAAAAGTATTTAATTAAGACTTGCAGTAAGATATAGTGTTTTCTGGGGGACTATTCATTACATATAGGATGTAATGATGTCATTTTTATAGCAAAAAATATGTGGTTAGTTTAAAAACACTAAATAATTGTCCATTATACCCCTAGCATATAGCATAACAAGGGATGTGTACTGTATATAGCTTACATTCAAAAGGTTAATCATCCATGTGAAGGAGTATCCTGAAAAGGTAGGCAATTTGCAAGGTTTTACCTGGTTTTTTGGTGTCTTACACTACTAACCGAAATTTCCTCCGCAAATTCGTGAGAGAATGCAAGATTCTTCAAAAGGATCATACATTCAAAAAGCAGGGATATGCTCAACTATTTGTTTACAAGCTTTTCCTAAGCGGAGTTGAGCGAGCTGATGACGTCGTCGCAGCTTCTTGGTTTACACTACTAACGTAATATAACATAATTATTATGTGTATATATTATGCATTTATATAACAAAAACAAGTGCTAACCGTATATGTAATTCATGTATGAATTTATATATTTTATACTGTTTATTGTTTGTATTAAACTTTGAACTTTCCGACATACTGTTCACAATCTCGGCACTATATAATCACCAAACAGTTCACAACTCCATCTCTTGAGCACTTGCTAACGACGCACACTCTATCGTTGGTAGAAATGACCTTAACGCCTGCTCCGGTACAGTATTCTTCGTTTCTTTCCTTTGTTCTTCTTTGCCCTTTTCTTCTTTCCTTCCGGTTCCATGGGGACACTGGGAATCACTGACGGAGAGGCTGCACGGCAGTCCATAATCTCGTTCCTGTCGTTGTTATGTATGTAGTACTCCATATTTTGTTCTAAAATGTCCACTACGGTCCTACAGGCACGAAATGTTTGCTCACACAAGTGGGGAGGGGGGCACTACGTCGAGATCTGGTCTATCCACACTTCCCGGTAGTTCATTGTCTCTCTATTTACATAATTCCTACTCTCCTGAATAGTCCACTCTGGATGGGACTCGATGTGGTGAGATAAATCAAGTTCAATTCGCCATAAAGCATCTCTCTTTCTACCATAAAAGTCTGCTACCGGATTACGCTCACTCATGATTTCGAATCCTACACCGCACAAAGCTCACAACACTGTCCTGGTAAAGAACAAAATATACGCGCCAAACCTGTACAAGAAAGGAGAGACAAGAAGAATAAAATAAACATGGCCCAGTCTAATGAAGTCTATCTTTCAAATTTGTAGAATATCAATAAGACTTTATATTTGTCATCCGGTTTCTCATTCCCTGAATACTTACGGCTCAAAACTACCTACATTACAACTGGTTTAACTTTATAGTCGAATTATACATTTGATCTAACAGTGAATCCTCTTCTATCGAGTCATATAGGTATGCGTGCTGACACACGTAACCAACTTCATCTAACGACCATTCTTTTCCTCACTAATTCCGACGTTTAAATGCCATGAATACGCAAGGCCGTGTTCATTCCTGTTACAGTCTAAGACGGATCAGATTGTTGGTTTGAGACAAATATTAAGGAAGGAGTGGGAATACAATTCGACGGTTCACCAGTTGTTCATAGATTTTAAGAAAGCGACTCTATCAAAAGGGAAAAACTGTACAGTATTCTGATACAATTTGGAGTTACAAAAAAAACTTGTTCGGCTAGTATAGATGCGTCTCAGCGACTCCATAAGAAGGAATGTATATGTAATAATATATAAGATAGTTTCGAGATTTGCTGTTTAGCTTTGCTTTGGAATATGCGACTTCGAAAAGAGAACAAAAAGGAACTAACATAAAATGGCTTAAACTAACTGTTCGTATACGTGGATGATCTAAATTTAATGGAGGACGATATAGATGCACTACAAAGTAACACCTAGATCTTAGTAGATGTTTGGGATGAGATAGGGTTACAGGTGAATGTAGAGAAAACAAAATACATCATAACAAGCCGAAACACAAGGGTGAAGAAAATAGATACATAACAGTTAAGAACGAGAACATAGAGAAGTTTAAACAGATTTAAATACTTGGGAGCATATGTAACTAGCAAGAACGATGTCACAATTCGTTAAGTTGCTTAGTATTGGGCAACACATGTTTCTATTCAGTCCAGAAACCCTTAATCTCGTGATTAATATCAAGAAAGCTGAAATTAAAAATACACAGAACAGTTATTTTGCCGCTAATACTTTACAGTTGCAAAAGTTAAAGTACGACCCTGACACTTGGACATAAATTGCGTGTGTTTGAAAATACGATTTTGAGAAAGGTATACGGACAGAAGCGTGACGAGATGACCGCAAAATGGAGGAGACTACGTAATGAAAAACGCCAAAGGCTCTTCCCCGATATTATATGAATAACGAAAACACGACGGCTAAGGTAAGCACTCATGTACTTCGGATGGGGGAAAACGATAATTATTCCATTCTGGTTGGTAAGCAGGAGTGAAACAGGTCATTCGGAAGACGGAGACATCGTTCGGATGACAATGTTAGAAGAAATCTTTGATAGATAGTTGTTTAAGTTGAAAACTGGCTTGATGTTGACCAGGACAGAACACAATGGCGAACGCTTGTTACAGCGGCGATGAACTTGCGAGTTCCGTAAGTCATAGAGTTAGTTAACTATATAAAAGATAAACCTCGAACTTGATTTCATTCGTCAAAGTCGTTTGTATCCCTTGGCTTCTGGATTCTTCAGTTAGTTTACTAGAAATTTATACTTCACGTAGATATATGATGAAGGAGAATTTTTAAAAACTCACTTGGTTGCATAGCCATTTATTAATAAGAATGAGAGATATTCAAAGGTCATCTGTTACAAATGAAAGACAGTGTCATTGCTTAGACGGATTTAGATGATATACTCTGTAAACTGCTTTAGTGTCTGAGTGTTTAGTAAAAATCGCTACAACGTAATAGTTAAAATGATACAAACCTTTAGAAAATAACGGTGTGTTACTAAACCAGTTGAAATCATGTTTGTAATTGTTGCAAATTGATGTTTGTATAACTGTTAACATAATTGTGAAGTTTGAATGCATACGTCTTAAGTACTAAACCGTTTCTTACATGCAGAAAATTGATTTATTTCTTGAGCAGGATTTTGTCAAGAAAAGTTCATCTTGTTTTCGAGTGTGTACTGCTGTATTCTTGTAAGGATAACAGACAAAGAAACCAAATAAAAGGTAACAAGTGCATTAATGAGTGTAAATAGGATTTATTAGCTTATTGAAAAAAAAAACAATGGAAGTGAGTTATTGCTCTCCATTTTAAATATTCGGTCAAATGGGACTGGGCGAAAATGTTGCTCTGAGAGAAGTGACGATATGTGTCACCAGGTACTTCGGTCCAACGAGATGCAATCATACTAAAACTCTTCCAAAAAGATAATTCTTTCATTCAGAAGTTTGCTCTGTTGGCCACAGAGCTTTGCTAGTTGACCCACAGGTGAAAGAATTCCATCATTCATTTCCAGAATTGAAACAGAACAGTTTTCTTTATTACTGAATACTTAACACATTTGTTACGATGTTTAAGATGTATTATAGCTGATGGTTTTAAATGTTCTTTCCTTTTTAATAGGAACTGGTATGCTGGTGACGCCGTTGGAACCACTACAATGGAGGAGACAAGGAAACGAAATCCAAGGAAAAGTGCCAACGTTTTATCAGTGCTTTTCTATTGGTAACATTCTGAAATCTATTGCTCTTACGTAATAATAAGTTACTTTAACATAATTTATCATCATCCTCATCATAATTAGTATTCTTCTGAGAGAATATCCTTTTAAGGCACATGAAATTCTCTCTCTCTTTGTCCTAATCTTACGTTTTTCGTTATGTCCTTAATACAGGCAAGAAGTAGCATAAATATTTTTATTTTACCTTTTTAACTTCAGAGCCCAGTCACTTTAGATTTTAACCTTGCAAAAAATAACGTAAAGCTAAAAGCTCGCACATATGTTCTATTTGATATCCCGAACAATATATCAAAAGTCCCCAAGTCCGCGTCGTGGAATTCCAAACGGTTAAACAGTGGAGCGGTGGAGAAGTACAAGTTTTCGCTTGAATGGCTCTTACGTGAAAACTGCTAGACGCATGGAGCTCAAAATTGACTCAAATTAAAGACAAATAAATGGGTTTTAGTTTTCATTATGTATTCTCTCAATTCTACATCATCCGGCGTCTCACCAATCGACCAAACCTGCAAAAATTGAAAAAAAAAAAACTTACGGATATTTTTTTCAGTCTCAGCGTTTTAGTATCGCAGATATCGCGAAAACACTCGGCATAAAACTTTTAAAGCATACTTCCAGCCTTCTATTGGTTTATTTATTTTCAATGTCTATGAATAGTCGCTGAGCTATGTGCGTTTAAGCGACGCGCTGTAGTCTTGCTCGCAGCTGACGCTGCCATCGACTGACCACCTGACTGACTCTACCAACAGGTTGGATGATATTCTTTCCCGTAACTGTGTATATCATTGGTTGTTTTTGAAAATAATATATATTCGAAGGATGTGATAATGTCCTAGTTAGTCTAATTCCTCTCTCGCCAACTCCATCGAACCAGTGCTCTTTCCACATTAACCTAAGCCGTCTAAAATAGTAAATTGAAAATTGTGAGGGGAAGAAATATATTCTTACCTGCTTTCCCTAGATTACTACTTTGATTTTTATGTCATTTTTCACTACCTATACGTCAGCAGTAGAAGGAGGTCGCACTCGTTAGAAAATTGTAGGCTGCCTAGATGTCAGGTGCAAGCACCACGTAGTTGAGTTGACGTGGTACGGTAGTTGACCCACATAGGTGAGTTGACGTGGTATGGACGTTCGTGCAAGATTACGGTTGAATTTTGGGTGGGAAAAAGTGATGACATAATCGAAGAATGACGCAAATTTAAGATGGCGGCCGTAATGATCCACGTATCTTGGTTGGAGGTGGCCTAGGAGGTGTTTGTACAAGATTACGGGTGAATTTTGGCGAGAAAAATGACGTCATAGCAGATGTGGTGTGGAAATTCCCATCACGGGACAGCACAGGATAGAGTTGAGAAGATGGGGAGGTTAGCTAACGCTGTTTGTACTAGATTGCGATTCAAAAAATACTGATGACGTAATCTAAGATGACGTCTGGAAATTTCCATCACACGAGCTTGGAGGTGAGTTGGAACTATGTTTGTACAAGATCGTGGGTGAATTTTGCCTGGAGAAACGTGATGACGTAATTCACTTTGTAGCATTATTACAAAATTGCGGCTTGCAAAACTAGATTGATTATACAAGACCATTGACGTCATGGTGAGGTACAAGTGAGGAAATGAGCTTATGTGGACATTGACAGGAGAGCAAGTTAGGAGTTGATTTAAAATTAACATTAGACATGACAAACGAACAAGCATAACGAGAAGTGGACGAAACGAATGAATGCGGACTTTCCCTTAGACGAATAAAAATATCCAGAAGTGAAGAAACAAAGAAATGAAACCAAAGGCAGATTCTTCATTATAAAAAGAAGAAGAAAGAGGGGGCTTTTGGTTGGAAGGTGATTATCCATTTTATTTTTATGGTAAATGTTATGAGAAGAACATCACACATTTCAAAAATGTGTCTACTTATTTTGATTGGCTGACGGGACAAATACTCATTTTTTAACCAGCTTAAGTCTGCTGGTGGGAATTTCAATGAGTGATATTTTTGCTGCTGCTGCTAGCACCGTCAGAAGCACCTTCTATTTGGAAAGAGGATTGTAGGATTGTAGGGGTTTGAATAGGGAAGGTGGGCTATGGGTTATTACTTTAATCTTAATACTTTATTTATTTGTTCATCAATTGTTCATACAGGACATTATGAGCTTTTGCTCATAATTATATTGTGGGTGGTATATAGATCATTATAGTGCGAGATGAAGGCGAGGTGCAGTTATACATCACAACACTTTGAAAACCATAAAGACGAATGTAGGTGAGTCTTCTTGTTCAGGGGTTGCTCTGAACATTGACGGAGACACATGAAGCCCTGTTAGTACATTGATGATTACTGTGCAATAAATGATGGTGCTACGTGGTGAGTGGTGTCTGGGAAGTGATAGGCTGAAATGTATGCGTAATCTGGATGATTTGGTGGCAATGTATAGTGATATAGCGTGAATAGTAGTGAGATAGGTGGTTGAATGTAGGTAGTGCGTGCTGGATATGTTTCGTTTTTCTGAATAATATCGTTAAGTAGTAGATGATTACTTTCATATCGTTGGCTTATGTATTTCAGACGTAACGTTTCTAGGTGGAATAGCAGGTGAGGAAAGGTGATGCGTTCATAACGTTCGTTTGTCAGACTGGGTAGTTTGATGCGATAGGCGATTCTGAAAGCATGTCGTTCGAGTGTTTGAAGCTTTTCATATATTTTGGGGTTTGCTGGTTTCCATGCGGTGAAACCGTAAGTCAATACAGGTCTGAGGAATGCTTTGTATGTATTTATGATGGTTTATGGTTTTAGTCCCCAGCTTGTGCCAGTAAGGCTTTTTAGAAGATTTAATCGGTTGGTAGCTTTAGTGATGATCTTTTGTAGATAAGGTCGCCATGTTAGATGATGATTGAAAATGATGCCAAGGTATGTGACTTGATGAGACGGACGGGTAGGTTCGTGAAGTACTTGAATGTTAAGTTGTTATGGATTTCTTCGAAACCATGATTTCGAAGAAGGATTGATGGATTGTATCGGGATCGTTTCTTTCGAAGAATAAAAACGATAGCCTGCGTCTTGCAAGACTTGATGGTGAGTCCCCACTTACTGCACCATGATGGGAAACTATTAATGGCTTCGCTCAGTGTGCGATTAATGTGCTGTGTGGAGTTGCTAAGGGCTAGGAAGGCAGTATCATCGGCGTATTGAAATGGGTGCAAGTTGGGTAGTAGAGGTGGGAGATCAGCTACGAAGAGAATATATAACAGAGGTGAAAGAGATTATCCTTGTGGAACTCCGCAATGAAGGAAGATTGGAGGGGATAGTGTGTTGTTGATGGTGATATAGGCCAGGCGGTTGCTGAGGAAATTTAATATGAATCTAAGGTAAGTGATCGGGTGACGGAAAGCTTGAAGCTTGTAGATTAATGCCTGATACCAGACTCTGTCGAAAGCTTTTTCGACGTCAAATAACACTAGACAGGATTGCTTGGAAGTATTGTAGTGGTTGGAGATCATATTGGTGAGGCGAAGGAGTTGATCGCTAATGCTGAATGAGGGGCGGAAGGCAGCTTTATGAATAGGTAGAAGATCATACAGGATGAGGTTGATATGTAACCTTTGTACTAGGATTTTTTAAAGAGTTTTGCTGAAGGTACAGGTTAATTGGATTGGACGATATGAGGATACAATATTGGGTGGTTTCTGTGGTTTAGGAAACATAAGCGTTTTAGAGGTTTTCCAGGAAGTGGGATATAGCCAGTGCGAAGGATGAAGGTGAAAATTGTAGCCAGAAGGTTCAGGAGTTTAAATGTTGCTTCTTTTAGGTGACGGTATGTGATTTGATCGATTCCTGGTGCAGAGTTACGTTTATGTGTGATGACATGCATGATTTCTTCGGAGGTGATTGGTGCAGTAAGTGTTTGATCGGGAAGTGGATGATCGATGTTTGCCTGTAGGTGAGGTGAGGCGAAATCAATGCGGTCTGCTGGATGTCGTCTGAGCGGATTGATGAGAATGTGTGGTGTGAAAATATCTTGAAGATAATCAGCAAATGCATTGGCTTTGTCTTGATCAGAATTTGAGGCTTGATTTCCTTGCAGTAACGGGTATGTAGTTTTGCTAAATTTACCAGTGAGAGCATTGAAACGTTTCCAGTACTTTGTTGGATGCGAAGTGTCTGCTAATGAGTTGCATGTTTTTGTCCACTGTCTGAGTTTATAGGCTTTGATATAGTTATGCACTGCGCGTTGGTACTGTCGGTGGAGAGGAAGTGATTCTATGTTGCCGGTACGTTGATGGTCTTTAAACAGTGTACGTGATTTGGTTATTAATGGTAGATAGTGAGATGGAAGTTTTGGACGGTATGGATGAATTTTGCTTGTTGGTATGTATTTAGTGGTAGTTTGTGAAAGTACTTGATGGATGTCTTCTAGTGTGGAGTAAAAATCAGTTTCAGTTGATGGAGATGGGATGTGTGAAGTATGCTATTGGATGAAATCTATATAGCCCTCCCAGTTAGCTTGGACAAAACAAAGAACTATTCGAGAGGGTGGATAATTTGTGTGTTTGGCGTGTTGATGTGTTTGTATGATGGGTTTTATAGGCGCATTATCACTTCCAAGTAGGTCTAATACGTCAATAGTGCTACGATTTGTGAGTGTGTTGGATGTGATGACGATATCCGTGGTGGTGTTGTTGATAGGTCGGGTTGGTTTTGGAATATGATGGAATATGGTGCTTGTTGTTTGTAGTTCAGTAAAATCAGTAAAGTTAGCTTTCTCTTGAGCTGAGCGGCTATGAATATTGACGTCCACCATAATGATGTAATGGCGAAAATTGTTTGATATGTATGCGAAAAATGATGTTGGTATGTTATGGCCTGGCAGTATAAAGATAGTTGCAATAGTAATGTACATAGATTTATAGTAGATGGTGCTTATAAGATGTTCCGAGAGGTTGGGGATGTTTGTAGTATGTTGTTGATGTGCTATGAATGGGTGAAAGTCGATTGCTACTCCACCGTTAGCTCTGAGTGCAGGCGGGTTGTTATCGTTTCGCAATAAAGTGTAGCCGGAGACTTTGCATGTGGGTTTTGGAGTGAGATATGTTTCGTTCAGAATGAAGGTGGTGATATTTTCTTCTAATAGGAGTTGTACAAAACCGTAACTTATCGTACCAATTCGTACCGCAGAAACTCAAACTCAAATTTCATCACCAGTAACTTCTGTGTACCAACCGATTAGAATTGTGCAATTTCTTACATTTATCACGGTAACTATGCAAAACATACACCCATTTCAACGCAATCACATCTTACAATAAATCCAGCTTCCAGCCAGAACAGTCTTACACGTAAACTTCAACGGTACGTATTCAGGCCCATATGCTCATTTGCACGCTAATGCATTGGAAACCACTGTATAAATTCATCACAATTTCATCACTAGTCATATCCATATTGTTCAT
Source organism: Lepisma saccharinum (assembly GCA_022664845.1). Lineage (NCBI taxonomy): Eukaryota > Metazoa > Arthropoda > Insecta > Zygentoma > Lepismatidae > Lepisma > Lepisma saccharinum. The sequence goes on from JAGDQP010027664.1 coordinate 9,297, forward strand.
GGACTTATCATTCTTATTTCTCAATATTCGCTCGCTGAAACAAAACAAACCGCTCTTCACGCAACTCCTATTAGAAGAAAATATCACCACCTTCATTCTGAACAAAGACGTTAACAGCCAAATCATGACAAGTGATGATATTGAAGGTTGGTAGAGATGAAAGTTTTATTGGAGTAGCAATGTCATTGTTTTAAGAAAGATAACAGTTTTTTTTCGTTGGAGGAAAATGTAATTTTGGTGTACGGCATGGAAGAGACAGAGAAGTATAAAAATATGTTATTGTCCTTGATATAAAATTGGTACATAACTTATAAATGATAAGTATCCGTGGTAGTTGTATTACTGAGTCATTCTATTGATGCGCGTATTCACAATAATACATTCATATTCATATTTTTCTGTTACTTTTCCAGGTGGTTATTGCCGCTGTGTAAGATGGCGTATAAGAAGAAAGAGTTGGCAGAGGAGGATTTGTACACCGTAGTAGAGGAGCACTCGTGTGAAGCGCTGGGTGACAGATTTGAACGGCAGGTGACGCTTAATTCTAGAACACATTTTCTATAGCATTGTATGGGTTTCAGTGCAATGATACAAACATATTTTAACATTGCTATGAACAACAATTACAATCCTTTCACACCTTCAGGTTTGCGTCCGGTTTCTGTTAGATTTTTTTTCTGGCAGGAACCTGATGTACTTCAGGTTTCTGTGCGATTTCTATCAGGTTTCTTATTAGTATAGGCAAATTAGGACTTAAAATGGCCCGAGACGGAAAAAAAATATTAGAAAGCTAATTATTGTTTTAACGCATTCTTTGGACCCCCCTGAGCCTCCAGAGAAAAATCCCAAAAAAATCACAGGTGGGCAACCACCTGAAATGACGTCATCAATATGGCGGCCACGCGACCACATCCATTTACGCTTAAACGGTAATATCTCATTACAGAACCCAGATATAAGCTTCGTTCTGGTGCCAAATTGAAGATAAAGCATGTTTCAAGTAATTTGAGTTATAACTGCCCCCATACGTTCTCGACACTTATAAATATGGCGGATAATATATCAAGAACTTAATTTTCTAAGTTTCACTATTTCTGTTTCATAGTGAATTACTATGAAACTACCAGAGATACGAAAAAACACTTCGAAATAAACGTTATAGCGTAGAGTCTCACCTTTCCAACGGTACCTATATTGTTTCTGTATCTTAAAAACTAAGGGAGCTATGCCATTTTATGTAGCGCAAGGTGTTGTATTGCGAGAATTTAGGTGCACTGGACTAACTGACACGGGGAAATAATTTTACAACGAAAAATAGGATTCCGTAAAAAGAAAATAAATAAATGTACAAATGTTGGAAAGCAATATGCAGATCATTGTTGCCTTTCAGCTTTGGCCTCGCGCCGCCGTTGTTGCAGTTATAAACAGTCTCAAATTGCAAACTTGCCGTTCTAGTGCTATTTTTTTTTAATTTGTAGTTTAATTACACCAATATAATCATTGCGATTATTATCTTAGTTTTTTTCTTTACTGTGATCGTAGGCGGTTGTTGGAAAGCTCTATAGAAGATGGAGGAAAAGTGCATTTTCTGCAGTGAAGGCCGGATGGTGGACAATAACAGTGTCAATGTGAGAAGAGGTTTAGAGACTGTGAGGAATCTCAGTATGAGGAGAAAAGATGGTATTTGGGAAAAAATCGAGGGTGTTAGTCATGTTCGAGTGCATGTACAATGTAGAAAACATTATACCTGACATGGGAATTACGTGCCAGTTTCCTCACCTGGAGGAGCAAATGCACCATAACATCTCCTCAGAAGTGACCAACAGCCCTTCAACTTTAAAACGTGCTGTCTCTACTGCGGGAAGACGGTTGATAAAGAAGCATACAAGAAGCACCCAGATCGCTACCCAAAAATATGCCAAGTGGAATGTGTTCCAAAATTTCAATTATTCGCAGTATGTGCGTAAAGAGGTGCGACAAGTGGGGGGAAACAGTTCTAAATCGCATTAATAGCGAATGTGACCTGATCGCGGCTGATGCGCAATATCATAAAAACTGTAATGCACTATTTTCAACCGTTGGTTCAAGTATGCCAGGTGAGCCTTCTGAAAATGTGGTCGGAAGGCCTGTTGACGAGTCCAAGTTTGAGGCTTTCAATAAATTATGCAACTTCCTGGAGGACAACGATGACTACCAGTACCTGCTGTCTGACCTTATGGAGATGCTCTTAAAGTTTAGTACCGATAGTGACGAGTTGTACAGTGAAAAGCGTCTGCGGGAGCTTTTATCAGCACACTACGGCAATACCGTTCTGATGTCACCCAGCATGCAAAGTTTCGGGACTGTTGTTTCTTTTAGGCCCGTTTTATCGAAGATTTTAACGGACAATTGGTACGCCAATCGAAAAAAAGACCCTGTAGAAGAAAAGAAGATAATTCTAGACGCGGCTATCACCATCCTACAAGAAGAGATAAGATCTCAAGTTTATGATTGTTCGACATATCCAGTGTACGAAGAAATATTGAAAGGGGGAGAAAATCAAGTAGGTGAGATGCTCACTCATCTACTTTCTGGTTTAATGAAACCAGTAAAAGGTCAACCATGCAAACAGAAAGTGCTGAGTGTTGCGCACTCTATCATTTCTTCGGTGCGTCCACGTTCTTTTGTGTCAGCTGTACAGGTTGGAATTGGAGTGTTTCTCCATAGGCGTTTCCGATCAAGACATTTAATTAACCTTCTACATAATTTAGGCTGCTCAGTTTCCTACAGTGAGATCTGCAAGTATGAAACTTCCGTGACAATTAACACTTCAAGTGATGTTCAGGACAATGGATTTGTGCAATTTGTCTTCGACAATGCAGATCACAATACTCGAACTGTGGATGGACATGGAACTTTTCATGTGATGGGAGGAGTGCAGTGTGTGACTCCTTCTTCAGCTGTTCAGACGAGTTCTCGTGTTCCACGACCGAAGATTCAACCAACGGCAACCGTTGTTGAAAAGTTTGGTTTCATCCCAATCGTCATTCACGATCGTCCTAAAAACCATGGATTGAAACGCCTGGTAATGGAAGACGTCCTCTCCCTGAAATTGCGCCCGATGGATACCGAATTCGGAACCACATTCCAATGGATTTGGATGGCGGGTTCCAAGTCAGCCAAAGAGCCTCATACGGTATGGAGCTGTTTCATGGAGATTGCCGCTGGAAAAAGATCTTACGAGAATTCAGCAGTGATACCCTTGCCCTACGTCAATCTTCAACCATCAAACCGCATCTCAATTAACACGTGTCTTCGTTTCGCAGCTGAAGAATGCAGGAAGCTGCAACAAAGGTGTATTGTGACGTTCGATCAGCCGCTTTTCATTAAAACCATGGATATAGTCTCTCAGGCGGACCAAAATGATGAGCTATCAAAGGTTATCGTGAGATTAGGTGGATTTCATCTGCTCATGAGTTACATGGGTGCGGTGGGTAAAATTATGGGTGGCAGTGGTATGGAAGAATTGTGGAGTGAGGTATTTGCGAAGAACGCTGTTGTCCACATGGCTGATGGGCATGCTTATGCAAGAGCATTACGAGCTCATTCGCTGTCCCAGGCAGCTATTGCTCATTTGATTTTGGAGTGTTGTGTTGAAGAAGGATTTTTGATCAGTTCTGATGTCCAGACTCTTAGGGAAATGCACAACGAGGTGTTAAACTTGTCATCCTCCGAAGAATCTCTTCTATCCAAAGTCGAACCTATACTTACTGCTGCATCCAGACATTTGAAGAAACAAGCCGCACAGCTAAATTATGGCTTCAGTATTTCAAGCAAGTCTCTGTAATGCATGACTTCGTGAGAGCGGAAAGAACAGGCGACTGGAACCTTCATCTCTTCTCCGTACAACGCATGTTAGCCCATCTCCATACAGCTGGATATGTTCATTACGCCAAGTCGGCCCATATATACATCCAGAATATGTCTAAACTGAAGACTACTTTGTTGGACCAAGAGTTTGAACATTTCGCCAGTAAGGGTTATTTTACAATTCGGCGATCGGATAAGTTTTGGTGCGGCGTTTGGACAGACATGACCATTGAGCAGGTCTTATTGCGGTCTATGAAGGTCAGTGGTGGCTTGACACAAGGCCGAAAATTGTTTGATAGCGTCGTAGCACGTTGGATTTGCACCATGCCGGGAAGTCTCCAGGTGACGGAAGCAGTGGAAGCTTTCGCCGGAGTGACAGGTGAATCCTCCGACCAGCACATTTCTTTATCAAGATCGTGGCAGATCAGAGATACCAGTGATTTGAAGAAATTTGTGGCTTGGCTGAATCAACATTCGCCTTCAACAAATCCGAAGACCTCATTTCTCTGTCTTCAGGAATCGTTGCCGATGACAGAGTTAATTGTGACTCTGCGGAGGAGATAGGCGAAAATGCTGTCAGAGGAATTGTGGGAAAATCATTTTCAACTGTTACTTTGAAGATTAGGACGCAAGTATTCACACTGGCCGCTATGGGGAAGACTATAACAATTGATAAGAGTCCTGTAGTTGTGAACCCTAACCAACTGTTTCACCGCATCGCGTGTGTTGTGAGAAGTGTAGATGACCTTGAAGACTGTGTACAGTATGAATTGGCACCATACCCTCAGTCACTGTTCGACGACGTTGGTCTTCGCGCGTGAACAAAATCGAAGATTATTCAAGTAATCGACAAGTTGTGCAAAATTAGCAATAAATTGCCTGAAACCCCAAGCTATGTTCTCAGGATGGGGATCTTTTGCACAGAGTACATTGGCCCCGTCCAGCAACGTACGGTGATGTTTGCAGTGCCCACTTGGATTACGTCAACCGAAATTACGGAGGAAATGTCATCATACTATTCGACGGATATGAACCAAGTACAAAAGATGCAGTGCATATGCGACGAGCTGTAGGGAAATCATCTGTGAGGGTTGATGTAACTCCATCCAACGCCGTGACAATTACACAAGAGCAATTCTTGTCGGACGTTGAGAACAAACAAAGTTTTTTGGAACTCCTTACCACAGAATTCAAGAAAGCAAAGTTCTCCGTTCTCCAGGCCCCTAGTGACGCGGATGTTTTTTTGTTTTGTTTTTTTTTGTTTGTTTTAACCAGCGAAAACAGAAGCGGAGGCAGGACGATCAGCTGTTGTAGTTGGCGCGGACTCAGACCTACTCGTACTCATTGCTGCCTTGACGCAACCCCAATGTGCCGTGTACATGTTAGTTCCGGGAAATTCCATCACCGACAGAAAAGTTTACTGCAGCAGAGAATTACAGGAAGGTCTTAGTAACATGACTAAACACCTACTTTTCCTACACGCTTTTATGGGATGCGACACCACCTCAGCTTTGTACCAAAGAGGTCCACTTTCAGGCTTCAACAAGCTACAAAATGACAGTGAGCTGCAGAAAGTTGTTGAAATATTCAACAACCAAAACGCATCGCAGGATTGTATTGCAACTGCAGGAGAGCAATTCATGGTGCATTTCTACGGAGGTAAACGTTCAGAGGGAGTTGACAAAACTGGGTACAAGAAATATGTTCAGACTGTTGGTAAGAAACCTCCAAACTACGTCATGAATCTTGCGAGCCTTCCTCCTACTTCTGCTGCCGTCCGCCAGCATAGTCTGCGAGTATATCACCAAGTCCAGGCGTGGAAGGGTAATGTGTTTCCAGCTAAAGATTGGGGTTGGACCGTCGAAAAGGGACACTACAAGCCTGTCACATCCACTTTGCCCCCGGCGTCAAATAACCTACTACATCTCATACGATGTGAGTCAAAGAGGACTGTTCCCGAAATTGTGAGTGCAAGAGAAGCGGGCTGACATGCACTACTATGTGTAGCGAATGTGCGGGAGAGCCCTGCTTCAATCGGAATATTCTGGATTCCGAAGATGAAGACGATATCGAAGCCAACTGCGAAACTGAAGATCATGTCAAAGCCAAACGTACGAGCGCCCGCACCAGAGAAGATTATGTAAAGCGAAGACGACTTTAATGAAAGACGCAATATTGTCAGTCATATTGAACACTATCTATTTACGTATAATTTCTCATTTTTTATGTAATATGTTAATAAAATTATATGAACTGTCTATTTTAAACTTTTAATTATAGTAATGGGTTCTTTTCAAGAAACAAACGTTTGGCACCAACAATGCGTCCATATGATTGTCCATTACTGACTTATGACATTCCTTAAAGATCCAAGATGGCGTCCTTTTTAAAAATATAAAGGTGTTCCCATCCAGGATCTTTTTGGGGAAGTACAGGGTGGAACATAAGGAACGTATTTTAAAAGAATCACTTTCCTAATAATTATTTTAATTTCGAGCCACATTTTGGTCTAACTTGCCTTTCCTCGTGTCACTTAGTTCAGTGCACTTAAATTCTCACAATTCAACACCTTGCGCTACATAAAATGGCATAGCTCCCTCAGTTTTTAAGATACAGAAACAATATAGGTACCGTTGGAAAGGTGAGACTCTACGCTATAACGTTTATTTCGAAGTGTTTTTTCGTATCTCTGGTAGTTTCATAGTAATTCACTATGAAACAGAAATAGTGAAACTAAGAAAATTAAGTTCTTAATATATTACCCGCCATATTTAAAAGTGTCGAGAACGTATGGGGGCAGTTATAACTCAGATCACTTGAAACATGCTTTATCTTCAATTTGGCACCAGAACGAAGCTTATATCTGGGTTCTGTGATGACATATTACCGTCTAAGCGTAAATGGATGTGGTCGCGTGGCCGCCATATTGATGACGTCATTTCAGGTGGTTGCCCAGCTGTGATTTTTTGGGATTTTTCTCTGGAGGCTCAGGGGGTCCAAAGAATGCCTTGAAACAAAAATTAGCTTTCTAAATTTTTTTCCGTCTCGGGTCCTAATTTGCCTATACTAGAGACGTAATGAAACAATTGAGAAAGAGATTGTCGTACGATCACACAGACCGCTACAAAACTAATCCGACTGCAGGAAAGTACATAGACTATAATTTATATTTTATATCAAGGTGGTTATGTATTTGACCTCTTGTAATTTAAGAATTTGCTTCTTATACTTATATCTGATTTGTTTTGTTATTAAAAGAAACTAAGGACCTTAAATATAAAGTAAATGAAATGTTTTTTGACAGCTGTGAATAGCCTAGAGCAGTGATTTCTGAACTTTTTGAAGGCGGGCCTCTCTTTTTGGTGGGACTTTTCATTACCATCGTACTTCATTTCAAAAATACAATTTCCTGTAAAATAAAAAACAGCGATAGGTTCAATCAAAACCAATTCCCGACCAACCATAACTTAGTTGGTAGAGCGCTGGATTATATAGTTATTGAAAGGTCCTGGGAGCCGCTTAACCTGAGGTTTTCCCAGGGTTTCTCCTCAGTCACACCAGGTAAATGCCGAGATGGTACCTACAAAATTTGGTGGTACTACGGTCAACTACGTAAGGTACAAATTCTGGTCAACTACGTTCCAACATCCTCTCCTCACCGTATTCGGCCTGAGTCTGATATGCCTAAAGCCCAAAAGTAAAATTAAAAAATCAAAGTAAATAATACAACTCCAGAAATAATTGATGTCTTTTTTTTTTAGTTTCACTGTTCTTTATGCTATGTTGTTTTTTCAGTGTTGTTTATGCTTGTATTTCTAAAACACAAAATATACAGTGATAAAGCGTCTTTTATTTAGTAAGTATTCTCGTTCAGACACGGCGATTTGCAGAAGTTGGTTGGACGACATAATTATGGGAGACCGCTTGAAGCTATTTAATTCTTAACGTTAGAATCCAAAATTTGCATATAGGCTTACCATACCCAGTAAATCGTGGTTTAATCAGGACAGTTCTTATTTGAAGTTACTGTCCCGGCGTCCCGCATGGTTTATTTTCAATAATGAATTAATATTTTTATACACGACGTTTAATAGAGTAAACATAACGCATAATAATTGATTTTTAAAATTTAATGTGCGAAAATCTTAATTTCAGCTTAATTTACTATCACTGGCTGAAGTGACAACTACGACCAAGACTGTTGGAGGGACATTGGGTCCGCGCCGAACATTCTTTTTGTGATGTGGATTCCAAAGTTAGTGACAAAGGTTTTTCATAAAATAACATATCGGCATTTGTCTGGTGAAAGTAATGGAATCCATGGAAGACATGAGAATAAATATATAAATAAATAAATAAATGATGGCCGGCTGCAAGACTCGAATGGGGTCGCGTCGAGTGTCGTTCGGATTATAATTATTTTTATTATTAGCGTCCCGGAAAATCAGAGTCAGTGCTACAGACGGGAAAATGCCCCAGCTTAAGTTCAATAAATAAAAATATTGTCAGCTCATTTAGATTGTCAATGGAAACTACGGTGAAATTTGTGAACAATACGTAGACGTCTTTTGTCTACTCTGCCACCTAGCTCCATAAATATAATAATAATACTACCAAGCTAAGTAATGGTTTTATTGTGGACAAAGCCATAGCGCCCCCGTATAAATTAAAATTGTCTTATAACGTATCCAAAAGAAAGAGTTAAAATCATAGGGACAAATAGAGGTTACTAAGTGAATGCCGGGGCCTGCCAGTTTCAGAGTCAGTGTCATAGATTTTCCCAACAGTGTCCATGATTATTCCAACGATATAATCTCTGTCGAACTTGTGGCTACTGAAATCTCATAGGGGCACAAATGGAGAATACCAAGCTACTAGAAAGGACCTACCAATTTTAAGGTCAAAGTTGTAGGTTATTCCACGATTTCAGACCATTATGAATCCAATGGTGTATGCCTCATCTCTGTCACATTCATAGTTTCTTCATCGTCTCTGATAATGTCGAATCCAACGGTACCGAAAATAAGTGAAAACCTTTGAGGTACATCGCTTGTAGTCTAAATATGTTGGTTTGGTTGAAGTATTCCCATAAACGCCGAAGACAGAGGTAAAAGTAAAGTTTTCAAGATGGTGGCCGGTGGTACCGAAAATACATGAAACCATTTAAATACATTTAAAAACCATTTAAATATACTTAAGTTTGTCTGAGTCGAAATATGCAGGTTTAATCGAGATATTCACCAAAATACCGAAGATATAGGAAAGGTGTCATTTTTCAAGATGGCCGAAAAGAGCTCGAATACATGGAACCACTCAAGTACAATCGTGCGGGTAGAAAATACATTATAACCAATGATGCACGTAGTTCTGAGCCGAAATACGTTTGTTTGGGCGAAATGTGCCTTCTGTAAGAATCTTAGTCGGCAATATTGAATTCAACATGGCGACATTTTGATGATTTAATGTGTTTCTCGTAGTATTGTAAAAACAGTTATTTTTCCTGTAAATTTTTTCAGTTTTTTTCTGTTCTTTTTCATGTTTTTGAAATGATTTTTTCACACGCCGCCAACGATCTATGTAATCAGCATGATTGGAGTCAAGCTTTCATACGTTCATCCTAATTTACTTTGCTTATTTTCTGCAGAGTTACAAGGCAAATGATGGGATTATTTATGCATTCACTGCCACATTGCTATACTTCCTAAATTTTCACCCTGACATACATAAGGAATTAGTTAAATGGATATGGACTGAAGTTATTTGGCATAGTTTGTATTAAAATACTAATAAATCTCCAGGGAGCTGAAGAAATATTTTTAATTATAGGAAGAATTGAAGTTCCTAGAGATAATACAACTTCGAAGACATCTTTACTATTAACTTAAAAACTATGAACTTTTACCGAAATATACTCTCATCCCGTATATACAATACATTAATTTCTAATTACGGTATTATTCAAGGAAAATATCTATTTTTGATCATAATTATCGTCTTCAAAAATCAATTACCTTTAGCTTAAACTCCCGGGAAATAACCTGCTTCTATTCAAGAGCAGAGATATAATTACGCTTGAGTTTACTAGTTCATTGTTTTTGAATTTGAATTTAATTTTAAGCACTTTTGGCTCAGACCGGATGGATGATGATGATATAAACTAGTGAAATGAAGAAAGTAGCTGGAGGCGGGAGAACCCTGAGAAAACTCATGCCCACGGTGTATCCGACCATCCCTAGCGCCAGAGGCGTGATCTCTACCAATTGGGCCACCGCGGTCCCACTACTACATTTTGTTTCACTACAAAAACATTGGGCATTCCTCACTTATGCTTCGGACTCGCCCTATACTGTGAAAATATACAGATAGAGTTAGTGTAACAAAAATATTTTGCTATATGCATTTTTCAAAAGAGTTGCATAATGAATACTCGTGTAAACTAGTAACTATATATAGGCTTATTCTAATGCGTTTGTTGCAATAAAGCTCTGAGAAGTATTATTTCAAATATCGTAGACACGTCCCGCGACACCCCCGTGCTTTTTCTAAAGTATAGGAATTAGGAATAGCTATCGGCACGTAACAGTATGGGGGCCATTTGAAAAATTGAAATTTGAAATAGCGTGGCAACGCTGAGAAGTGGGTACTTGGGTACAGGGAGCAACCACAGTACGTTTCAATTGTGTCGAATATGTATACTCAAAGATTGGTGCGCATACGAGGAACTGAATGGAAGTTGTAAATATTTATTTAATTTTTAAAATTGGCAATACTGTCCACTGTGAGACCTGAAGTAGCTCTATGGCGCGTCCCAGTAAGTAAATACAAAGTTTGGTCCTAATACATTCAACGATATGTAAACAATTAAAAATTTTATGTTTACAAAATTGGTTGGCAACACTAAAAACTGTGATGCTGGAAGTGCCCACACGAATTGTCCCAGTACCCAATGCACATCTCAAATTTGGTGTAAATCAATGCGGATACGTTTAGAGATAACAAATATGAAATATAGATTTTTTAATAGTTTGGCACCCTGACAAACTACGGTGCCTTGAGTACCTGTATGACTTTTCCTAATATCTAATGAACATGTACGTCAAATTTAGTGTAAATCAAGCACACGTGTAGATTTGTATTGGTAAAGGCAATTCTCTAAGTTGAATTTAAAAATAGGCTGTCAACACTGACGACTGGGGTGTTTGAGGTCGGGGACACCTCAAACTTTCTTCTATTGTGTTTATTGATGTTTAAGCTAAGTTTGGTGCAGATACGTCATGGAAGAGTTTATTCAAAATGATTTTTAAAGTTAACGACACAGAACTGAGCAACCCAGAAAATCTCACATATAACAGAAATATTTGTAATCTATGTTTTAATTTATGTTGTGTTTCTTCTTAATTACCTATATAAGAGTATTTTTTTTCTTATAGAGACGTTAGCAATATTACAAATGGCTTCTCTGAAAAAAATCGAAATTTAGAAAAAATCGAAATTTAGAGAAAAACGAAAGTTCTTGTTTTTTTTTCCAAAAAACGGAAGTTTTAGAAAAAAAACTTTTTTTTCTATTTACAACATTATCGGAACCTAATCTTAATAATTTATCTTTACGCCAAATTTCGCTTGACAAGTTGATGTTATTATCGTAACCAGACTCTCCGGGGGGGGGACTCTGCCCCCATGGTGCAGATCTACCCCATACCCCCTGAGGGCTGTGCATTGTAACCTACTCTTGGCCATACACCTTCATACCAATAGCTTGTCTAGCTTCAGTGGTGTGGAAAATGGGTTTGGACGGCCATTTTGGAAAAAAGATGGCGACTTTTTAACGTTTTCTTATATTGTCGTGAGCTACTTGTGATGGTACACCTTCATACAAAATTTTATTTCTCTAGCTCGAACGGTGAAGAAAATGGTTTCTGGGCTGCCATTTTGAATCTAAGAGGCGACTTTTTCAAAATGTGTTATTTTCCTAAACTACTTGTGATAATACACCTTCATACCAACTTTCGTGTCTATAGCTCAAACGCTGTGGAAAATGAATTCTTAGGGTCAGCCATTTTGGATTAATAATGACGTTTTGGGGATAATTTGTAACATTTTTGTAACCTATTAGTGATGATGTGTCGTAGTATCAAATTTCGTTTCTCTAACTCCAGCCGTTTAGTCTATGCCTTCTATAAAACAATAAGTTTGGCGGCCATTTTGGATCCAAGATGGCGACTTTTTCAACATTTTGTAATATTTTTTTAACCTTCATACCGTATTTGGTGTTTCTAGCTTCAGTGGTTTAGGATATGAACTCTACTTTGAAGTGGAGAATACTAAGCGGATTAAAAGGACCTGTCAGTTTTAAGGTCAAACTTATAAGTTTCCCCACCGCTTGAAACCATGACAAATCCAACCGTGTATTGATCATCTCTGAGTGATCTGTAGTTACTGAGATCTAGAGGGGACACAGAAACATGCAGATTTGGAATACTAAATAATTCAAAAGGATCTGCCAGTTTTAGAGTTTATTTGGTAGGTTATTTCATGCATTGAGACTATTACGAATCCAACAGTGTATGGCTCATCTCTGTCGGATTTCTAGTTACTAATCAAGTAGATGCCCAAATGGAGAATACTAAACGATTCGAAAGGACCTGCCAGTTTTAGAGTCAAACTGATAATTTCCCCCACCGTTTCGGACCAGGACAAATCCAACGGTGTGGTTCATCTTTGTTGACTTGTAGTTGCTGAGATCGAGGGGGTCAAACATACTATGTCAAAATACATGGGAAAAATGTGGAAAACTAAGTAAATGAAGAGGACCTGTCAATTTTAGAGTCAAAGTCATAAGTTTCTCCACCGTTTCAGATCAAGACGAATCCAACGGTGTATGGATCAACTCTGTCGGACTTGTAGTTGCTGAGATCCAAGGGGGACGGACAGAGAAACAGGACAGACCCTATATCCTCCCTTATTCACTGACGTTCATAAGGGTGCGCTATTAATAATAATAGCATGTGTGAAAAAATAATCTGTTGAGATGGTTGTTTTTCTTCCCATCTACATTCATCTAAACAATGGAAGACTTGCTTCAACAGAGATTCTCCACTGAAAAACGGACAGATACCTGAAGGTCTGCTTGTCCCTTGATTCTTATAGAAAACTTAATAGAAACCTGACGGAAACCTGAAGGTGTGAAAGCGCGCATTGCTTCGTATGCTCCACTACCCATCAGGGAACCTGATAGAAACCGGAGGTCCTGCACGACTCGTCCGGTTGCTGTCAGGTTATTTTCCCTGATAGAAAGCTGAAGCGGAAAGTGTGAAAGGTTCTATTTAAATAAATGTTCCACTACGCCATCAGGTTTCTATACTGTAAGAAACCTGATGAAAACCTGAAGATGTGAAAAGGTACTTCTTAAGTGGCAATACGTAAATTGTTGATCATGAATTACCCAATGATTTGCATCGCATATTAATAAGACAAAAATAAATGTATTTCCTGAATTTCCATATGACGATTTAAAATAAACCATAAATTGAACGTAAGTTATTTTGATTAGAGTTAGGATTGCAGTACTCCATTATTGAATCTTGATAGTGGTAGAATACAACTTACACAAATATAATTTTGTCGTGTGCAAAATTAAACAGCTGCGGCGTTTGCAGTAAAACGTGTTTCAAATTCTGAGACTATATATACGTGTACAAACTAGTTATTCTTAATATTTATCTAAGCAGTAATACAAAAGTTCCTAATTTTCAATTCTCTAATCATGGCAATATTGATCTTTTGCTCCAATAAATTTTATCTTTGATATAAAGTCTCTAGCATGCATTTTTATGTATACGTTATTGATTCAAATCTTCTGTTGAGAACTAGACATGTCGTGTCCTTTACACTATCTCGCGATCTGCACCTCGTGTATTTTTCAAGTTTCGAATACTTTCTTTCTTCTGTGCTCCACATTTTTTGTTTACTATCATTATTAAATGCCGAACATCTGAACATTTTGATGTGATGATATTTCAGAAAAATTCGCTTTATATTAGACTGGCAACACTGTTACCCTATTGACCTCACCGTGTGGTGTATTACGTCCGCTATATTAACACACATCGACATCACCAACAGATTTCCCATTTTGGCTTTGCTGCTCGATAAACCAGAAACTATTTCTGGTTTATCGAGATAATCTCATTATCTGTTCCATTGTAACAACTTTGAAACTCTTGATCTCGAAATGGTGGCATTTTTTGGACCATATCTAACTGTAAGACTTTTTATCATTTTTGAGCTCTTGAATGTATGGACAAGGATTTGGAAACGCCATATCAATTGACTCAAAAGAAAGTACTTTTTGACCGATGTTTCCTAATACTTGTTTTCTTTACTTTTTAATGTAGGCTACCGCGTGTTAGAATGATTTTAGTGAATTGTTTAAACGTTGCATTTAAATTCGTTACCTGTGTCTTACTATTCGATTTTGTGGCTTTCACAGAGAATGGACTTCCGAGCTGCTGAGGGCAATGGACGCAGGACGCAAACCACGACTGCTAAACGCTTTCTGGCGGTGCTTCGGTCCAAGTTTCCTTATTCTCGTCGTTGTGAGAATTCTTGCGGATGGGGTCTTGTAAGTAGATATTTCTGTGATCAAATTATGTTGACACAGAGATATATATTATTTCATTTGATTAAACTTCTGACAATATATGAAGGCTCATTTCACGCCGAAGCACCTGGTGACATATGCTCTGATCTCACATATTGTTCAAAATATTTACATGAGTAGAGAGATCAGTAGATGATAAAAGATATTTTTTAATATTTTTCCTGATGAAAACTAGGACAAAAAAATGTTAAAAATGGCGGGGTTCCATTGACTTTGTATATTACACATAATACGCCGATTGAGAAAATGGTTTCGAATGTTCTTATCTTTAAACCAATTAGACTGAATTCGTATCAAATTAAAGCTAAAGATATTCTCAATCAAAATAAGGTACACATATGGCGCACGGTGTACCAGAAAATTATCACTGCATATTGAAACTGCATTTTGTGATTTTTACCGCTGTAAGTTTGATAAGCCATAGGATGCAAAACTCATAAATAATATATATATATATTTGTAGATTGGCCTAATCAAGTACTTGTTATATTTAGGGCTAGGAATTTTAGGTGCTGCACTTTAATTTTTTTGTGTGTGAAAATGAAATAAAATATACTATTCCGCAAAATAAGCACGTATTGAACTCAATCGATGCTGTTTCGGTAGCACCTTTTTGCACCTTTTTCACAACCTCAGAACCTTTTGCACCTTTTTCCCCTTTTTGCACCTTTATCACGTTATTTTTTAAAAGTATTAATAAAGTTCAAAATTAGCAACGCGTGCTCACTTGCACACGCTCCTGTCAACCTAATGCACTGCACAAATTTGTTTCTAGCATTAAGAAAATACTGAAAAAGGCCCCTTCTAGAATACAGAAGTATGTAGAAATTACGGGACTTCCACTTCCACCCTCCCCTATCCTCACTAGATGGGGTACGTGGTTAAAAGATGCAGTTTTTATTTGCAACCATTTCGACATAATATGCAAATTTTTAAATGCTTTGCCCAATGATGATTCCTGAGCTGTAGAAAAAGCCAAGAAA
>JAGDQP010027665.1:0-24786 GCA_022664845.1 Lepisma saccharinum
ATCTAGGTTCAACATAAGTTCACCCATAGATTCTACGCATTATCCTATATTTAAAGACTGTCCAGATACATCTGACCTAACTCTTAGTAAAGATGTCCCTTTCACAGTTCAATCTTATGAAGTATTGAACTTAGATTCCGATCATGAAACCGTACTATTTAAACTTTATATTCCGATTATCACACATACCGCACCCGGTTTTAAGCGGTATAATACAAACTGAAATTTACACAAGACTGAACTGAACACAATGATAGATCTTACTGTAAAACCGCACACAAGGGAATAGATTAATCAGGCTATAGTACATATCACCTATGCTATATATGTATCCTGGAATGCTAGCACTACCATGATCAACACACGCTATACAATTGGTATAATAGACCGTACTGATCTCCGCATATAAATTCATTTGAAAAGACGGGCATGCGTCGATGACAGACGATATTCTATCAACCATATGAACATCCTGGAATAAACTAAGCTTTAAAATCAAAATATTAATCTAAAGTTAATTATAGAACATTGGAAGAATACCTTTGAAGGCGTGACATCTAACACTTGAAACCTTCGGACATTTTCAGTAGCGTTTCAGTAAGCAGAGGACATGTCATCGAGTGAGAATTGTTTTATTCTATGTCAAATGCCCTCTTTTTTACAGGAGAGCGATTTGAAGTTTATTTATTCGACTGTCGCAAAACTGTTCAGAATTGTAATACATTGCTTATATAGTATGAAAGTACATCCGTTGTAGAAACATTTCCTTAAGAAAAAGAAATCCGAATTTGTATAGTTGCAGAGAAATTGTAGCAACAAAGAATTAAGAATTGACATAGAATAATTTTATGAAAACACAAGCTGAGTCTTCTAAAGTTTCGAAAATTATACTATGTCATAAAAAACGTCATTGTACTTGAGTATTGACAAAATTATTGTCCAAGTGCGCATGATTTTTTGAATTTCAAGTTCTTTATCTTTCGTTCGAGTGACATAGAAGCAGGGTAATGCATGGCAGTCTTCGCAAGCAACACAGGACCTAATAGTTTTAAATCATCATTCATTTTTTCATTATCATTTAATTTTACGAAGACCCTAAAACAGTGTTTTGAGAGGATATCTGTTCAGTATAGAGAAAATTAAGCTAAGAAACATTTTCTTGTCTTGTGTTGAAAACTAAATGTTCATAGTAAGGGAAAACAAAGGAAAATAAACAAAATAACAATAACAGTGCTGTTAAAGATTGCAACCTGATTTAAAAATGTGCCTGCTCAAAAACAAAGCAATGGGACTTTTACTACAAGTCTGAATTGGATTAAATTGCACTGAATGGGAATACTTGACATAATTTATTTTCCAAACTCTGGTATGGCAGTTAAATAAAATAATATTAAAATTGCTTTTATAGATATTCCATAGTACACCGAAGACTTTTGAAATTGTTTGTGATAATCAATACAGATATTGTGTCTTACCGTCCCTGGTTGTTTTCACAGTTGTGTTTTATTTCAAATTATCCAGGGACTTTAAGACCGAATCTTTTTCATGATCATTGTTTTTATCAAATTTGATTTGACGGTACTTTCAACGTATGGCAATATTTCAATACTGAGTTGGAAACAGTAATGCAAGATTTTTCTCAAACTTAGTAGAAGGAAAAGGTCTAATGGAGTGACCCTTTAAACCACCACTCTCAGAAACTGCGTTAGTCTAGGCATATTTCGGTTCTACCTACTTTGAAAATAAAGTCAGATTTTTTCAAACAAACACACACGATGCGTATTTCTGGCAGCTGTTAGAAGGTTCACCAGGCTGAATATCCTCTTTCTAGCTACTACTTTGGACATAGGGTCCTCATCGCTGTCGTTGAGTGTGTTCAAGCTAACAGGGATACTTAAGTCCATTTCATTATTATCATCACCATTTAGAACATCCTCCATCTTGGAACACGCCTAATATTAACGTCATTACTCATGTTTCCAATAGAAGATTCAAATCATCTCCACTTGCAGCATTTTTCTGTAAAAAGTACTGGTGGCAGCCATCTTGGCACGTGACATGTAGGGTGAATATCATTGACAAGGACATAGAATAAAACAAAAAGTACACAAATACAAAAGTTCAATGACATAGAATAATACTATAGTCACGGACAGCTTACTAGGCAGTGACTTAGTATAAAATAGAATGACTTTTTTTCTGGAACTTTATGCGACCTAGAATGAAAGAGTTTTCTGGTTTTCATATTTCCTGCAGGAATTGACCAGAATTTTTACTCCATATTGAACTATACGGAACACAGAATACATTTCCAGTAAAATGTCATTTTTTTTTATATTTTTGGTGACATAGAATAAAACAAATCTCACACGACGATGTCTCGAGCCAGAGTTCTACAGGAACTATAAGGAATAATTCACGATCATCAGGCTTAAGTAGGTTTATTCGAAGACACACTTGAAACTCAATTCAAGTCAAACAGGGAGCATGTGGACCCATATGTGCATCAACTTGTTCATCTTACTGTGGACAAATTCCTTGCACAACAACCAAATCATGCTCCTCAGTTAGTCAGCCACGGAAAATTCAAAAACAATTAAGACCCTTGCTTAGAAAGGAAGCCCCAGAAGATCATAATATAAGGCCAGATTAAGCACGCTACTCGTAAATTACTGATTTCTTTGACCTACTTGTTTAATGCAATCTTCAGATAGTACTACTTCAACCATAGAAAAGATTCGAGTTAGAAATATACACAAACCAGGGGCGTATCGTTCAATTCTGAAAACTATAGACCGATACGCCCACTGCCTCATTTGGCGAAACTATTTGAAAGCATACTGATAGAATGTCAATAGCAAATCATTTCCGTTTGGGTGCGTAATAGAACCTCAAATACATGTGGTATATTCTAAGTTAAATTAACCATGTCTTCGAAATGTCAATATTAATGGATGTAAGATTTCAGCATAATTGGATAGAGGAGCAGGATGCACTATTTTAACACTAGTGAAAATCAATGAAATGAAGACACAGGAGGTAATGCTACCTACACACCGAATTTAATGGCAGCAAACGGTGAAACTTTGGTGACATGAGGGCTAGTAAATCTAACAGTTGAAATTGGAAATAAAATAATTAATACTTTTTTTTTCTATGTAGTAGATGCGCCTTTGAAATATACGTTATTAGGATATGATATTATAAGTTTAATATGGCCAAGTTAGAAGAAGATCATTGGAAATGAAAATAAAGTCAACACAGTCAAGAAACAGGAGGAGCGCAGTAAGACGATATTGGGATTGGGACATTTTTCCAGAGACACGTACCTAATTTAACACCTAGGCTGCACAATCTTAATGACTTATTAAAGAAAAATACAAGGTGGAACATCAAGGTCTAAGGAACATCAAAATGAATTTAAGCAAGCTAAAGACCTGATAATGTATACTTAATGTTTACAGATTTTTAACCCTAACGAAGATGTTTTGATTGACAATGGGATTGGAGTCCAGTTAAGTAACAGGCCTAAGGATGAAAAGTTAGAAACGTGCTTATTCACTATTGTCTCCAGCCGAACGTAATTATCGGTTGGGAGTCGTTGACCTTGGTCTATGGTGTTAAAAGTTCCATACACTAGTAACACACACGTTGATTAAATGTTTATAAAACCGTTTAATGTCCGCCTTTTCTACGGTTTATTCAACCAAAATAACGTTAAAGACCAAGGAGGATATTAAACGGTTTTACGGTTTGCAGAGGAATTTATCTCAAAGAAAGCAATCTAAAGAATACAGCTAATACCTTGAGCTCAGGGAATTAATTACCACCCACCAAGGATGCTTTCTATTTGGAAACAGATTAATAATACCTCCAAAGTTTAGAAATAAAGTGTTAATGGGCTTGTATAATAACCGCTTTGGTACGGAACGAACAAAGACAATGATTTGGTCCTAGTATTGGTAGTCTACAGTTGAGATTGAATTAGAATCAATGTTAGCGAATTGCTTAACTTGCCAGGAAATTAGTAAATCATCGCCACAAAAATGGTTCGATGGGTGGAGACAAACAACATGTACTTAAGAAAGAGTTAATATTGACTCTTTTACTTAATTGGACATCATTTTCTTCTATGGTTTGACAGTTATTCCAAGTGGATCGATCTTAGATTATAAAGAACATAATACTGCAAGTGAAACCATTATGCATTTAGAAGAAATTAGTGGAATGTTGGATTTTACTGAGATGATAGTAAGTGTCAACGGTCCCTCTTTTTCCAGCATGCAGTTTTCAAATTAGTGTATGGACCATGGCATTAATTTATTCCGGTCCACACCTTGGCACCCACAAAGCAATGGTCTAGAAAACCGAAGTGTCCAAGATGTCAAAACGTTATTTAAAAAATATATTACAACCAAATTGGAAGATATAGTGCGCCAAGTACAAAACAATATCAGGTTTGCAAAAACGCAGACGTTACACAACAAATCTCAAACTGAATAATGTTCAGTTATAGACCAAGAAGTTATAGCTTATATTATCTAATTAAAAAAACAAAGTCTGCAAATGCCATAAATGCAAACAACTATAAAATGCTAAAATTAGGAGATTTTGTGTGGGTAAAAAATCAACTAAATAACCCCTAATTTTTTAAAGGTACAAGATCTTAAGTTATAAGATAATCGATTAGTACTTGGGTAGTTAGAAGGGCGATTTAGGAAGGGGCACATACTCAATTCAGAAGATCTCGAAATGGGGAGAAACATCCTCCGAGTATGTCAAAGAACGAGAATATTTTTCCATATTAGTGAGAGATGTCAGACAAAGAAAAAGAAAGTCAAATACACAAGCCAGCGATTGTTTGGTGATCAGGAAGAATGCAACGAACACCAGTATATTTTCCATGTGAATGTTATTAATGAACATCAAAACTCAATTGAACCGTAAAAAAAATGTAATTTAAGATTACAAGAGAAATTTTACCGTGACATTTCTATGGAACTAGACGAGTCGCATATAAATTTACAAAGGAAATCTCATACAGAAAACAAAACAAATGTTGAAGAACATGGAAATCAAAGAAGAAAAAGAAGTAAAAGAAGAAGAGGGAAACATGAAAAGTAGAAACGGAAAAGATGAAAAAAGAAAATTTCACGTATTACATGAATATTGCAGAGATGAATAAGGATACACCGAAAATAAAACATAGAAATGAGTTCTCATGTGATGAAATGGAAGATATTTGGGAAGCTTATTATGGTAATAAGTTAGCTCAGTGGCGAAGAAAAGGATATTTTTGTGTCTCAATATTGTTTTTCATGTCAGGAGAAAGAATGTACGCTAATTGTGGAAGCTGTAAATAGTGACACAACTGTAGTGTGGTATATTGAAAACTTTTAATGATGAATTGTTACTTGAGAGAAGGGGTGGGTTGATAGAAAGTAAAGATTATTTTATTTTAAGAAATGAAATGATTAAGTACAGAAACTAAGTCTAAACATTATTGTAAAAGTTGTCTTTGTTGTCGCTTCTTGTCCTGGAATGAAAATGGTGAATATGCTTTTTAGAATATGCTTCTTCAGAAATAATAGCATACTGAATTTTGTTATAAAGAAATTCATGATATAATTTATCTACACGTAATTGTAGGTGAGATGTTCTATGTATAAGACTATGAAATGATATAAGGTAATTTATATGCATATAAAAAGAGATATCTTGGATATTGTTGGTTGACTTCAGATGGAAGTATGCAATGGTAATTTTAGGACACAATGTTCAAAAGGTTGGATAAATCCTTTACAATAAATAGGTGGTCGATTTTCAATGTTGCTTCATAAGGCATTTATTTTGATACTACACTCTATAAATGAGAGTGTCTGGAAGATTAAATCTTGAATAATCGACACACTTGACATATGGTGATAGATTGATTTTTAATCCAAATCAATTTTTAATGAAACAACTTTTAGTTAACTTAATCCAACAATAAATAAATTAGCACATATTACTTAACAGACTGCAAAAACATACAAAACATGAATCACTGATCCCAAATCATCATTCTGGTCTCCGAATCTACGTCTAATACAGATCTACGTCGAAATTCGTAATATTTGTGGTTGAGTACATAGCAACAGGGTTCAATTGACGATATTATGTTTTAGGAGCTTATCTAGATATCACAAAAGATACTAGACGCCTAAGGATTATCTTCCATTAAATCTATTAAAAACTATTGACATGTAGTGTTTAAAAGCAATTGTATATATTGCTTCAACCAGATTGAAAGCTCACTCCCACAGAATACAGTGCTCTTGCCACTCTTATACTCTCGTTTTACGGCAGATTTATCAACTCTAGATCGCTGCATTCTGGCTACATATGCAGACGATACCTCTTTCTTCACAGTAAGTCATTGCCTTTCTCTCTGCTACCGATACCTACAAGATCAACTAAAGGCGTGAGAGGATTGACAACTACAATTAAACTCTTCAAAAATCATGGCTGTTTCATACAGCAAACTAAGAAGTCCAGAACTGCAGGTACTTCGATATGAAAATGAAGACATATATTGCAAACAAAAGGTCACATATTTGGCGGTATGCTAGATGGGGACCTAACATTAGCAACGCGCATTAAAAATATATAAAAATGTGTCCTTTATAAAGTATCTGTGGTTTACACCATATTTCTATGCTCATTACTACCACATGAGACCAGAATTCATGCATTCATGATGATCGTTCTTACTACCCTAACGTACTCCTATCGAACATGGCAACATATAAGATCATTCACCGTACCAAATTAGAACCAGTACAGACCTAAGTAGGGAACATAATAACAAGGCACAACCGCATACAAGAAACGCAAAGATCGGGAACTAAATACAATAAGAGACATCCTGACACACATACATGCTAAATTCTGGTATGTATTATCAAGATAAGCAAATGAACCTATAGTGGCACTAGGTACAGGACATTCCCACTTAAACAAGCACCCACCCCGCGACCGTAATGGGAAATATGCATGCATGGTGTAATGATTTGATACAAAACTCACATTACCGTAACCTGGAACAGTTCCTCGATGAGGCAGCTAAAAAATGTTTAAGTCAAAAGGAAAGAAAAACTCATAGAAATTCAATAGTTCAACAACTAATCAATTATTATTTCTGGAGCCTCAGCTCGATACTTGTTTCGAAATTACAATAATTACCGTGACTACCGTAGCCGTGGGTAGCAGGTACCCCTGATCTGAATGTGAAGGCCACATTAAACTCGCATCATGAAATAGCTACGTGGCCAAGTTACTTACTGCACACAAACAGACATACTAGGCCCGTAGGCCAATTAAACCCACCTTCCACCCCTGCTTCTTTCTTTACATAAGATACATCCCCGCATTTCGGACCTTCCTCCCTCTCCTCAGAGATATGAGCAGACTTGTTCCCATTATGCTAATTGACAAAAATAATAATATGCAAATCTATTCCACAAATGTGGAGCGGAAACCTTTTTGTGGTCTAGTACCTAAAAACGTCACCTAGATTTATTGGAAATGACCTTACTTACCCGAGTTTTAGATTCCGAATAGCTACAACAAATCATACAACAGTATATAAAAATAATAATTCCACCACAAATCAACGCAATTATAATCACTTCTCATTAAGTTCACATTCTAGTTACATGTTTAGTTTAAAGTAACACCTAAAATTAATAATTCAATACTTCTCAGTTGTGTTATTTTATTTCATTCTCACTTCATCATTCTTAATATCTAATTAATTCATTTAAAATAACTAAGTTACCTTCCTTTTAAAATGCTTTATTTATATTTCTTTTCTAATTTGCCTTTTTAATAGTCTAGTTGATTTTACTATTATTATCAATAAATCTTATATTTCCTAAACATGATCAATATCTTACAATATAATCCTTCTTCCAATTTTCCTAAAGCCTATCTCCATATTAATACCCTACTCCTTCCTTTCCATTTCCATGTACCAGTTCATATTCCTTCGTTATATATCTTTTTAGTAAATACAATTTACAAATATAATTTTGACGGCCGGGTGGCCGAACTGTCTGCGGTGGTAGGCCATCGGCTCGAAGGTTCCATGTTCGAGTCCCGGCAGGGGCATGAGTGTGGATTTTAACAGTTAAAGGCGAATCGTGATGGACCGAAGTCCAAAGTTACTAGACTGGCCCATATAAAAGTAAAGTTTACCAAAGTCTTACAAATATTGTTTATGAACATATTTGTCCGTTCCTTCTACTATTCTCTGAGTCACATACGGAAGTATATCTAACGCCATATCCCAACACGAGGAGAGTAATTATGGGTGAGATTCCGTTCTCTTTGGATCACAATGTGTGTACGCAATGCCAAAAAATGACATGAAACTAATACAGTGCAATTAAACGACTTTGGTCGGTGTTGTATAGCGGAATGGGCTCCGAGAGACCGACTGGGAGAATTTATTTTAATCTTATTTAGGTAACTTTTGCTCAGGCGTTATACCAGCTGAGTGTCCGCAGAATTGCCACTCACATGGGTTGTGACCTACCTGTGGTGCATAAGGGTAAAGAAAATGGAAGAGAGATCAGTTCTACGAAAGACGCGCAGCCTGAGAGCAGCCGGCGAACGCATATGTGAGCCTGTACAGACGGACCGTGAGTGAATCCTGACTTACCGCAAAGCGAACGTCAGTGTAATCAGGAACACCCTGGCCCTAAATATGTACGCATGAATAATGAACAATTGATTATCTCCATTCCCGCTTTTCTCTGACAGATTTACGCCTGACGCCTTCCCATCGACGAGAGTGTCTCCGGTAGTTTCGGGAAAGAGTGCATTGGAAATCGGCGGTATTTAGTTATTAGAAACGTGTCTGTCTAGATGAAAGTAACGGTCTTGTATGTCCCTATAGACGAGCGGATCAGTGGAAGATTCCATCGTGCGTTAGCACTCAACATTCAGGACATACATCTGATTGTATGGAGGACAATAGGCTACACTTCCCGATTATTACTGGTATTTATTTGATGGATCATTGATGAGTGCGTTGCCACTACTACCCAAACGGATAGACTCGCCTTTCATTATCATTACATCAGAGAAGCATTTATCTATTTGAAGCAAAACACCAGTCGATTCTATACTTGTGTAATTCTACTAGATACACAAACGATGAATGGCTGCTATTTCTAGGAATCCTTTCCGGTCCGAGGGGAGACAAAGAATCTCCCCTCGGAAAAGGGGAAATTACTAAATCTGACTAGTGATATAAAGACACCAGATTGTCTCCGAAATCTAAAGAACTACTTTCTCAATGACGTGAACCTCATCTGTAGATATTTCTGCATACAAACAACAGAAAGGGCTCTGTAAAGTCAACATGTCATAGTTGTTACAAAGGGAATACGCTTTTGTTATATAAATCAATAAGTTAAAAGAATGAGTTGTTTAGGAGAATATTCCTACGTAAGAAATATCGTTATTTGTCCTGATTGAAAACCTTGGTTGAGAATTACATTAGTATTGGTAGTTGAGTAACAGCGTCGTTAACCATTTAATGAGAAGAATTGAATGGGAATTAGTAAATGGTTACTCTGTGTAAAAGTACTCATTTAAGAAATGTTTAGTTTACGAATGTTTTATTATCTTAGAAGTTGAATAGAAGGCTCGAGTTAGTTACTTTCCGATGATGGTAGTGGTATACTTGTGTTACATAATTGGGGTTGTTTCTAGTACATTTGTATTTGAACATAGAGCTTCCACCTTTAAATTTTTAAAACACTACAATTCAATCTCTATGGAGAATGAACCATATTCTGCTTCAACATCAAAAGAAATATCAACTTGAAATCTTCTTCACCTACGTTCTTCTAACCAACACAGATCCAAAGCTGAATACAGCCAATGAAGCCTTACATCAACCTCAGAAACATCTTCTATGGGTCACATACTTTTCTCAACCGGACTTAGCTATCTAGTTTGAGTTGTCTCTGACTCCCAAGACACCATTGATGACCTTGTACTAAATGGATCACCAATCTATAAACGCATTTATAAAGTCGAACCATCCAAAACATCATCAGCTATTCAAACCCGTTTCGAACGTTGTCAAGCATACAAACAGGCAAATGATTGTTCCAAAACACCAATCTGTGGACACTGTAAAGAACATCACTCAACTTTACCGTAGAAACAAAAAATTACCATAGAATATCTCCTTCATTTCACAACCAGAGTGCTACAGAACATCCACAACTTCCAGCGAACGCACATCCTCAATAAAATCACCATTGGAGCCAAAAGAAATTCTGGATTTCAATTTAACGCTATCCACTTTGGTGGTATGCTGATTTCAACGTCAAATCTTACAAAAATGCACGTAACAATCGGAATTAGAAACATGATCTTAGTCTTCAGTTTCTTTTTCTTCAATATTAGATCGCTTCAAAATTACTCTTTGAACAGCTTCGGTGAGAAGAATTTCTCACATCTTTTGCACTGAACGAAACTTTCATTATTAATTTTCCTAATAAATATGTCCTTCATCCCACTTCAGATATGACAACCACACAAACTATCAATACGACGTCGATACTTGCATATCATTTCAAACTCGCGCAGAGCCTTTATGGGCTACGTAAAGACCTGACATAGCATAGACGTCTAAAAAGAATGAAATTGAACTACTTTAACGCCTGTAAACCATGCGGTAGGATAACGACGTATAATAAACTTTCAACAATTAGTTTTTCAACACAATTATGGACAAAACTTAACCAATGAACAGGAAAATATCATACCTCTTATCCTTTTATAGCTAATGACCAACCTCTGACTACTGAATAAGAGAAAGCTAAAACTTTCGCTGAAATTTTAAAAACCATTTTCACACCAATCTTCACTCTTCTCCGTAATGCATTTCACAATATAATTGAATACCTCCATACCTATAATCCGTCTTACTTTCAACATCATTCTCATCATGACCTTAGATGGACACCTGTTACATCATCCATCATAATTGAGAAGCTTCTTTCCGAAAGGTACTCTATCCGTTTTACTTTTTTTTTACTTATTTTTGTATTTCATATAATATACAAGTTCCTGTTTAGATTATGGAGAAACATTTTTGTAACCTATTGTTTTTAATTGAATAGAATATTTTCTTGTTCAAATTGACAGTAAAATCAAATCATGGAGTTGTATGTGTATCAAATAGAAAAAAAAGATAAATTAAAATGTACAATGGATATAATATCTCTTGGAAACAAACTTCTCAATTAATGAAAATCATGAACCATTAATTAAAAACGAAACATTGCTGCAAAATTTCATGATATAATGTATACGGTCATCAAATCATCTCTCCGTGTGCCCACTGTACTACTTATTATGTACAATTTTATACTCCAAATAAGATATTACTTTCATCATTAAAAGCTTTCAAATCTTCTCTTCTGGTAAAACCTAAAAAACTTCCTAGCAACCGCTCATCTTCTCGTCCTCTCAAATGAGCATCCTGTCTCGATAATATCCTTGAAAATTTATTGTCCGCCGCCATAAAGAACAACTTAATCAACACCACCTATTAATCAAGCACGCTTCCACTCCCGGTTAAGCCCGTTAGATCAATTTCTTCGACTAGAAAGGCTATCAACAGTTAAGTATAAATATCTGCTTCTGCTATTACCCTTCTGCTTACTTTTTTTCTAATTGGAAAAACTTTTGATAAAGTCAGACACGCTGCTCTCATCTACAAGTTACATTACTTTCATCTTCCTGATTCTGATATCCACCTTCTTTTCTCTTTCTTATATACAAGGCTAACGTACATAATCGTTATCTTTACGCTTATATGACCCTATCTTTCTTTATTGCGGAGTAACGAGCGGCCGTAGCTCAGTGGTAGAGCGCTGGCTCAGCATTCGAAAGGCCCTGAGATCGACTCCAGTAGTCAAACATCCTGACTGTTTTTTCCAGGGTTTTCCTTAGTCACTCCAGACAAATGCTGGGATGGTAGCCACAAAATAGGCCCTAGCCGTCTACTCTCCCCACCTTATCATGACCTAAGCTTGAGATGCCTAAAGGCCTTAAAATAAATTTAAATTAAAAATTCTAACACTGTACCGTCAGGGTTCCGTTCTTTCACATCTATTATATATTCTGTATTTCAAGTATATCTCAACTCTCGCCACAAATATCGTTATAAGGATATGTTGATGGCACAGTATTTCTCACCACTTCAAACACTATTCATGCTATAAACGACACATTACAATATCCCGTCAATACATTCAAACATCAATGCACAAAATAGAAACTGAGCATAAAATCCAGAAAATACAGCACACATCATTCTTCCACCTCTCTTTAGCTCTCGTGTCCACCGAAACCCAACCTATTTCACATCACAGTCAACGGATCATCTATAAAACACTGTCTACATGTTACATGTCTTGTGGGGAGGGGCATTATCTTCGATTTAAAAGTAATTTGGAAGTCATATATGCAAACATTCGTACACATACTATAACCAACTTTTCAATTTGCTGAAACGATTGACTGGCACATCCTGAGGCCTACACTTTAACAGACATCAAAATATAAAAAGTTTTCATGTTCTCACACACCAGTTAGATCGTTGCACGAAATGACTTCTATGAACACCTTAACATTTCTTAAAGACAAGCTCTGAGATTGGTCTACGTAATAAAACTTCCTTCTCCAACAGCCATCTGGTACCAACAAACGGACTTTCCTAGGATTTCAGAATTTCCTGAGACACTCCCCACAAAACATGTCTCGAAGGCAGTAGCTCGGGGAAATCCTTCATTTCTTGATACCTTCCAACAAATTTTCTTTCACTAGTCACTTGCAAAATACATCGATTCTTCTTTATAACACTTACAACATACTCTCATAGCCAGTACAATAACTACCCTCGACAATCAAAACTAGCCTATGTCGCCCAAATCATCCATCACCGCAAATTTAACCATCTAAACAACAAGTTGTTAATCAATGTCAATAACACTGTCACACATCGGTTTCGAGCTGCTCCGAAGCAGAGGATAATCCACCATTTGTCTCTCAAGCACTCAAATCATGTTTGTCTCGTTTAAGTATACTGGATTCATTTTCCATCTCAACTATTACAGAACCTATATATCATGCTAATATGAAATTGTCAGTATATGCCTCTTTTTCTTTCCTTACTTATCGTTGTATCGAATTTCGACTTCCACATACGTTTTAGTCACTTAAGCGAAAATACAATTTTTCCTTGCCTTTAGCTATATATCTTACGATCTCAACTCTACATCCTGTCTCTGATCTATTGGAAGAAGGAACAGTTTCAAAGAAAATTGGAAATCAGGAAATGAGAATCACTGTGAGCATGCTGAAATTCATTACCAAAACCTATGCCTTATTCATGAATTATAACCAAAATCCCGAATTTGCCCTCTAAGCTAACAATCCGTCTGCAATACATTCCTTCCACAACTGTTTACATGCGTAGACAATAAGTAAATCGTAGTAAGACAGACCATGAAATCCTGAGTAACACACATTTTGATTCTATTTCATATGTACATATAACAGCAGAAGGATCTTTTGCAAGAGTATCAAGAACTAATAAAAAATTGAAAGATAAACAAAAAATTTATCTTTTTCAAAAGCAATAGCACTTCCCTTTACGGTACTCACGACTTCATTGTACCTGCTGTAGTGAAATACCTAGATTAGTAAGGGAGCAATTTTAGACAAACCAGCAGGAGATTATTGAACGGCTCTAGAAGATTATCTCCAACAAGAAAACAATTAGATAGAAGATATACGATATGTTTGTTTCAGTTTTTACGGCAAGCAGCGTGTTGAGGTAATCTTATTAAGAAAATTGTTCTATCATATAGACAGATATATGGTGCATAATTTGTTGACACGATCCTTATAATGAAGTAGAATAATAAGTGAAGAAGTGAAATAAGGAAAAAATAAACATGAAAAAAAGAAAGACGAAATTGAAGATAGATAGCGTGGGACAGAAAATCTAAGAGACAAGGTGGGAAAGAAAATAGAAAAAACAGAGTCGGAAAAGTAAAATAAGAGAAATAAAGATCCAACTTGGATGATCTCATCAGCTATTGGAAAACATGGACAAGAAATATCGAGAAAAGCATGAGAAACAAAACATCGATGTGATACTCTCTAATAAAAGAGATATATGGAAGTAATGTGTTTTAAGGTGATAAATTATTTAGAAAGACATAAAACAAACATCAGCTCTATCCTGAAGTTAATCTGAGATTTTGTTGCTTAGTCTACAGAAAAAAACTAATACTACAGACAAGATTGTGGAAAATGTTAAGGTGTAGAAAGAGCTTCTAAAATAAACTATTGCAAACTTAGAAAAAGAAAATCATAAGATACAAAATGAATTTTGAATTTGAATAACTTTTTACATCCAATTTTAATAACTTTTTACATGAATACACAATGAATATGGCCTTTAGGCACCTCAAACGCGAGCGAGCACACAGCAGGGAAGAGCATGTTGGAATATAGTAGACCAGAGCCTAGTTAATAAGTACCAACGCAGCATATCCCTTGTATGACTGAGGAAAATTCCTAAAACAACTCTCACTTTTACAGGAACCAAATCAATACCATAAAGAAAAGGATTTGAAACAATTTAAAAGAGAAGTCAAATGGAGGATTTCACCAACATTCGTTAGGAAGTTAACAAATCGTTAGTTAACGAACGTAATGAATTTTACAGTGCTTCAAGTTATTGAATGGTTTATTAAGGTCTAACGATGATTAATAAGTGCTATCAAAGGTTAAGGTATGAGGGGGAAGAATGGATATGTAACGAAACAATTATAAATCAATTAAATTACTCTGAACCGAAACCAAAAAATATATAAATGAAATATCATAAAGAACAGGATGTGGAACTAGCTGTCGACCAAAATAGTCTGTATGTTTAATTCAAGATTCGGAGATTCGAACATCAGGAATAAGATGGAGAAATGTTGGGGAATTTCTAATGAAGTCCGAAGTCAAATTTATCTTAGATCTACTATCATTGATGTACAAAAAAGAAATCATCGAAACTTATCTAAAACTACATCCAAAGGTATTTTATCACTTGGATAGAAAGGTAAACAAGACAAATTGTAAAAAAAAGAAATATGAAGTAAGAAAGGACAAATCACTGAAATAGAATTTTTAGAAATATATTCTAAAACAGAGTGAAGGAAAAGGCTAATTGATTGTTGACAGAATACACAGAGAAATATCAAAATAAGAAATGTGAAAACTGCAATAGATAAAAGTTAAAAAGTCAAGTTATGGAATAAAAACACATGGATAAGAAGATATTTATCCACGAATTATTGCTTAAATAATAAAGTAAAAAAAAGATGAAATAGATATTATATCAATTATAAATTAAATTAAATGTAAAAGATACATTTTTACTGCCTTTGCACTAACTAGAACAGTGCTCTATAGAAACCGTAAGATTTGAAGTATAGTTATAATAATCATGATGGTTATGCATTGATCAAGCAATGTACTTTGTAGATAGTATAACCGAAGAAGGGAAAAGTAAATTTTTATTTCATGTATTATAACTTTAATGTTAATATTTTATAATGAACAACGGAGCATGTATACCGATTCATGGTTCGCATGGCTTATTATCTATTATTTTTCATTTTCATATATGAAACGTTATATGTTATGTTTACAAGTTTACTATCAAGATTCATTAAGTTAAAAGTTAAAACGAAAATCTTTAAACAAAACGCGAAGTCAGCAAGCGAACAATTAAGCTTGAAATCCTAAAATATACTGTTTGTAAGCTTGAACTCAGTGTGTAATTTATAAAATCTTCTTTAAAATTGTGGCTATAGTTGGCTCAAACTATCCGGTTTAGCTTAAATTTAAATTCATAAATTATTCTAAATGATGAATTTAAAGAAATTTATATGAAAACAGTGTACTATTTAATTGTAAGTGCAAGGAAGATTATTTATCTACCTAATATATTGTAAATAGGTACGAAGATAAAAATGTGCGAGTAAGTTAGAAGTTTCATGTGAATTCAAGCCAGATGTCATTGTAATAAGACAGACCATGAAATCCACAGTAATGTAAATTTTGATTCTTTATTTCATATACATATAATAGGAGATATATGGGAATCTCTAAAGCAATATAAATTTATAGGGAAACAGTGTATTTCTTACGTTTTGAAAAATGCTAGCAGACAGGCCTCATTGTAGCTCCACTAAGGAAGAAACCAGACTGGTAAAGGTACAATTCAAGGTGAACCAACATGTTAGGAGACTTCAGTATTTTCTTATGTTTTTGGTATTTCCCCAGATGATAAATTCGACCCCAGTTGGCTCTATTTAAAGAAGCCCAAAACTGGAAATATCATACAGTGTAAAAACATTTGGTAACGTTCATTAATATATCCAGTAAAGTTTCAAATTCAGCAATGTTTCAACATAACTGTATAAAAACAATGAAGTATTTCTTTCGAGGTACTGGTGCATCTCAGTTTTCAGTTCGAGTGTGATGCACGTACATGCGCGGAAAGAGAAATCTGTTTCTAATCTAACCAAGCATGCAATTCTGATCAAGTGTTTGCTGCCACCATTTTGATCAAGAATTTGAGCAGAAATGGGAAATATTCTCAGTGAATGGTGGTTGCGATCCCTAATAGACAAATAGAAACAGTGACGAAAACATGGATTAAGCCGTGGTACTAATTTCGGTGATGTTTTCAGAGTTTGAAGAACGCATTTCTGACCCTCTAAATTGTTTTCATCCAGGGCTTTCTAATCAGCGGTAGTTTAACCCCGTCAGTAAGACGCGTATGTCAAGTTGGCATTCCAGACAATTTTACTATTGGTAAAAATAATTGTACCTTCAAGTACTTCCATTGTACAAAATGAACCAACAAAAATCTTCGATTGTACCCTCACCGATACTAGGATATTCCCGGTCAAAGTTTGGGGTGCTAACTTGACGTAGCACCCACAGTGATTGTGCTATTGATAAAGATAATTGTATCTTCAAGTACTTCCATTGTACCGACTGAAACAACAAAAGTCTTCGATTGTAACGTCATTGATACCTGGAAATTCCATGTCAAATTTGGGGTTCTACCACTGAGCTAACATGAGCACATCTATCTACTTCTTTCTGATAGAACTCCTGAAGAAACATGACTGAATTTTCTTTTCCAAGACAATGCCATTGAGATGCGTTGCAAATGGTGTTGCTTTTTCTACTTTCTCTTGTTTATTGTAGTATAAATTCAAGAACTAACTTTTCTGTTTTCACTTTCATTGCAAATGAGCTTTTACGTATGGACACGTAGGTGACAAAACGATCACGTGCTCAGATGTATGGATGGTTTCGAAATACTGGATCATTACGTATTTTAATGAATGTTACTTTTAGAACACTTAACAAATTTCAACATGTCTTATTGCACTTGAAAGAAGAAAAATAAACATCTGCACATTTTTTTTCCCAATTGCGAAGGTTTATCTTTCCTTCCAGGGCTCGAACCTAGCATTTTTGGTTTACTGTTTCCGAAGATACCGGAAGTTGGACTTAGAGAATTATCAGCAGAAAATTGCCGTAATTAATGCGGCCATCCTTTTTGGAATAGGGTGTATAATTGATAAAAACAATTGTACCATAAATTACGCTGATTGTACCGGTTGAACTAAAATATTGGATTGTATGATCACGGTTATAGGGGTATCCGTTAGTCAAATTTTGAGGTGCTAAATTGGCGTAGTATCATTATTGGTAAGACAATTTACTTTAAAGTACGCGAATTCTAGCGATTGAACCAACACAAATTTCGACTGAACCCTAACTTGTCGTAGCACCCCAAGTGGTTTAATGTTTTACAAAAAAATGTACTGTGCCTTTAAGTACGTGGAATATACCGATTAACCCAACAAAATGTTCGTTTCTATTCCCGCAGTTATCCAAAAATCCCTTCCTGAAATCTGGGGTGATAACTTGAGGTTGGCCCCCAGTAATTGCTGTATTCATAAAAATAGTTTTACCGGAAATTACGTCGAATGTAGCTAATGTAATGTTTGTGTTGTTGTGTATGTTCGGATTTGATCCTAGTTGCATTAAGCATATATTTTTTGTTGGTGGTTTTTACACTGAAGTACATGAAACTTGTAGAATATGTTACATATGGACTAACACATACGGAATTTTATTCGTCAACATGGAAGTCAGTGTTGCTATATAATTACGAAAAATAGTGATGGAAATGAGAATTTCCGGTACAATTTTAGAAATACTGTTTCCTTATATTGTCTGTCAGATAATGACCTGAATATGACCTGGAAGGTCAGCACCATGTACATTTGATAACAATGTGATTCAAAAATGTAGAACTAATGCTTCTGCCTTAATTGCAATATGGGTAAAATGATTTTCAATTAGAAGCATGATATGTTGTTAGAGAGGACCGAAATAGACAGTTTTGTCCAAAAAATCGTATGAAATGTACGAAATTCTATTTTAAGGTTGCTATTTTGGGATTCTATGGGGAAAAATCTAATAAAATTACAGAATTGTGTTTAATTTGGTGAAAGAGACATTTTTACCTCAGCTGATATACTCTTTCCCATTAAACACTTAATAAAACTACGTAACTCATTACTACTAACAATGTAATGAATGCTTGCAAAGATAAGCATTCGTAGTTGGCAACGCCTAAAATCCTAAAATTAGTACCCAAACTTATGCAGGTAATATTACCCTAATAACCAGGACATACCTGGGATATGCCATGGACATCCTATTAACATCGCGATGTCCATGGGAACCCCGGGAAGTTCCTGGATATTCTGTGCTATTAGGATATCTCTCTAAAGCATCATTTTAAACGCCCTCTTGGTAGTCCAGAATTTTTCCCGGATGCTGCCTGTCGGCCGCATTTGGCGAATTATAAAAGTTGTAGCCTACTGTATTCTAACCACTAAGGTTGCTCATGTTCATTGAAGAACACAGAAGTAAACTAAAATATCGCCTCTCAACAACAGAACATGTTCAAAAACATCGGTTTCGTTTGTAAATGCTCTCCGCGCAAACCTTAGTAGTTGCGATCGAAAACTGATTAAGATTTTATAATTATTTCTCGTGTCAAAATGGTGTGGGTATTCTGTTGTTTAATTTACTTCCAAAATTGTTAGTTTTATCTCAATGCTTCATTTATTTTTCTTATAGAAGTTTCGATTGTGCTTTTCCTTGAAAGCCACCTTGTATCAAAATTAAAGCAAGAATTTTTAGCTAGAAACATACCCTTATCATCAACTATTGTTTGTAAGTAAATGATTGTAAATATAACTGCTTTTTATTGTCCTTATTTATTAATGTTTAATGCCGAAGCTGTTTTGTGACATGAGCTCGAAGACTCAAATGTATTGTAGTTGTTTGGTGAAGTACCTACGTGGAAAGCCTTCACCTTTACCACAGATGTTGAAAATGTGTGTGAATAGTTCCTGAAGAATTGTCGAGCCTTTGAGCTTATTCTTAGCACGTTTGGCTTGAATCATCTTCAATAGCTTCCTACAATTGGCCCTCATCGATAAGTGATGACCGACAACAACATGGAATATTTGTTTAAGGTTTCATCTCCGTTACGAAATGTTTTAGGCTACCGGGTTTATTCAAGGCTACCGAAAAATATAAGGCTTTAAAGCTGAACCAATCCTCCTTGAATACGTCACTTCCGAAAGGCCAAGATAGAGAATCAACGATACGTTGGAAAGTATGAAATGTGTGTTTCTATATCGCAATTTATGGAATATTCTTTCCTACTTTTAATGAGAATAGATAAACAAATATGGTTAATAAAATGTTATGTTCCATTTTGTAACGCAAGTTCAATAAAATAACAGAAAATTAATTTAGTCTCCTTGCCTATGGATGTTAACATACTACATCGTTAGAAAAGTTAATACCAAAAGAAAACTTAATAATTTCCCCTTATACTAGAGTAAGTATAAATACAGGCATTGCGTTTGTTTGGTCTCATTCTAGCTAATACGTTTAATGTAGTTCACGTATCATTACTGAAATAAACATAGCAATATATAGTTACTTATGATTGAATCACTTAGTAGTATGTGTTCGTGTAAGGGTGTCAATGCCACAAATAAGTACATTTGCATTTTATTTATTGCCTTTAGATATTATACCGGCCACCAAGAGACATAGTTCTCACTATCAACACGGTTTGAGTATAGTTTGCACCTAACAGTTCAGTTGGAGTTTCTCTTACATAAGCATAAGTTTAGCTAGTGTTTGTAACATAATCTAACCTAATTTCACAAAACCTGAAATAAGTGATGTATAAACAAAGAAACGATTCTACGCAATTCGTGTTCAATTTGGATCGTTCCAATTATTTCAAGGTGCAAGCATACTCACAGTCAGTCCATTAATGCAAACATAGTTTTGTGTTGAACCTAATTCTCACGTATGTTTAGGCAATACACGTAATCTTAATGATGGACTTTACATACTATCTCGACTGACGAACCACTTCTAACACAAGAATGCTTTAGGATCCGATTCATAATGAATAAAATCATGAACTCAGCAAACCACGACATAATTAATTTTAGTTTAGATAAACTAACTAAAACCTAACCTACGCTGTTTTAGGCAATCTAAGAACAAATACAGATTAACGCGTACATGGTTTATAGTTACGATTCACTTCACTATTTTTTTTTTTTTCATTTTATTCGCGTTCCTCTTTACGGGGAATGGTTCAGGCCAAATGGCCCATTTCAACCAGTCAATACAAGTATAATATTATGGGAATTAGTAATAAAGTGAATAAAAGTGAAAACTATTCTAAATATAGCCTTTTCACAACCGGGGAACGTCTACTTTCTTTTCTTTTAGGATTATAGGCATTTCACAGTTACGGCTCAACACTCTACGTAATGGTGAATCTATTCTGTGAGAAATGCTGCAACAGAATCGGATCTCCGTTACTTGCAGAAAGGAGTCGGAATTGTGAAATACTTATGATCCGAAAAGAAAAGAAGGTAACCTTACATTATAAGTTTCATGATTCTCTCTAATTGGAGAACATACTGTAAAAACACAATATATTTTAACCTAACCTAATATCAAGTAAAATTAACGACGGATGAAAGTAACTCAATTAAGCTATCATATGCCTAGCTAATATAGCCTTAACCGAAAATCGCAAATAACTAAAAGTAGATAATTACTGTCTTTTATAAAGAATTAGGTTTACTGTCTTCTCTTTACAAAATATTTTCTATTTGTATTTTATTGTTGTTTTATATGTTTACGTTTTTTTAGAATGAACTCTAGATACTTTCCCTAATTGCATAATGACTACCTTAACCCCAATTCCCCCATAACATTAAGTCAAGAAAATAAACTTCAAATAACTATTTTTTGCTTTTCTACCTGAACTACAATATGAACCCAACCTAAAATATGTTAAGTGACAGCATGATGCGGAAGAGATCTTGAGTCCAAGCTATTTAGTGACGTAATATTACCTGCTGGAGCATTTTGCCACGTCTACTACAACTTCACAGTCAACTATATCTTAATTACTACTTTTCTGCCTGTAGGATCACGTATAAATTGTGAGTTTATTTTAAATAACTCCTACATTAAATAATTAATAAAATTTTAGAGGCAATATTAGTATTGAAATTGTTTTCATAATTTTCTTCGAAACAGATCTTAGCAAATATGAAATCTTCTATAATTAGATGCTACTACTACATAATCCTTAAGCGTTCAAAAAGAATTTCAGCTGATATGATTACATAAATTTGTGACATTCCAAGAGAGAAACATTTAACATATACAGGTTCTATTTCTAAGTATCTTGATATGTATGTGGCTTATTTAGTTTCATATTTCAACAAGAAAATGCGTGAACAAATTACTAAAATTTATCCTATGGAATTCTGCATGGATGGCCTTCTGGTGGTGACGTCATTTTTGAGCCGTTAGGCCTTATTGTCAATCTGTATTTTACACTTTTATTTTCACCATCTGTTTTCCAGAGTGTACGCGATCAAGTAGGTACGTATCATCGTGGAAACTTTTCATACAGCCAACCATGGATTAAGTTGACGTCTGCTAACGATCGTGCATCTAGGTAACTCACTTCAATGTCATTATATATACGAACTACAGGGATGGCCTAATGTTTTAAATCTGTCAAAATCTCCCGATTTCTCGATTCATGAGCATCGCATATCATGATGAAGCTCAATAGGATTTAAATTATATGTGTTAGCAATGAACCTTATAAGTTTTATTGAGAAAAATAGGAATGACTAAAATAATGTACGATACCGGTAACTCATCCTTTAAAAAAGTCGGGACATTTTCGGGTCTTAACTTCAATTTGAAAAATATTGGGACTATGAACAAAAGAAAAGAAAATCCGGACGTACACACTTAATATTATTATTTTATTGGACCTACAGTTTAACGTGGGATCCGAACCACTTGTGTCCCCACCCGTGTATTATTCATTGAGTACCAAAAATGTATCTCTCGATTTACAAAAGTCACGTTGCACTTGTCCACACTTATTTTAAGAAATTGTTTCTCACATAAAGAAGTTCACAGATTAAAACGCGATCCAACACCAACAATGATTCAACTACTTTATTAACATATAAATCTAAAACTTAATTAAGATCTAAGGATTATTTAATTGAATTTGGTAGAGTCGCTAAGGCCATTTATTAATTTAGGCAATAGAAGAAAAACTGGTGAAAGTCATTTTTCAATAAGGTTTATTTATGTCAAGAAAATGAAATCTACGCAGCAAAATATATACACTGGATTGTAAAGAATGTCGTAATTCAACCATGGTTAGGCTTACGAGTGGACTACGACGTATATTACCATTCATATTTTACATCTTGCTACAGATAATCAATTTTCTAGACAGAAATAAACCTTATTGAAAAGTGACTTTCACCAGTTTTTCTTCCAATCTCAAATAAAAAAGAGAAAGAGTACTCAGTTCGAACCCTGTGCAACCTCAGTTCAGTATATAATTCATTGAATATCTGGCTACAAACATCTTCATCAAGATTATATTCTATTGCGAACTTCATGAACTCAGCACAGTCAATATGACAAGCTATTCCCCGCTAAAACTCACGAAACATAAAATATTATCGTTGAATCAATTTGTACATGAGCGAAAATTTGGTGACCAACCTTTTCGTCCAAGTCACATTTTGTCCAGAGACTTTTAGTCAAAAGGCAATTGGTCCAGAAGCCATTTTTGAAGAATTTATGTAATTTGAATCACAAAGGTACATAGAATATTGCTAGAAATTCCCTTGATTCTATGATTTTTTTCTAAACCTCTATTTTCGAGCCTATAACGACTGGACTATTGTGGCAAGTTAGCACCTCAAATTCTGACTTAGAATTTCCCTGTAACCGTACAAACGAAAATGTTTGTTTGTTCAATCCCTACAATCGATGTAATTTAAGGCACAATAATTTTATAAATGCTACTATCGTCTGTGGGTGCAACGTCAACTTAGCACCCTAAATACTGACCGGGAATCATCCGGTATTGGTGAAGGTACATCCGAAGATTTTTGTTAGTTCATTTGCTAAAATGGTAGTATTTGAAGGTACAGTTATTTTTATGAATGGTACAATTACTTGGGGTGCTATGTCGTTATAACTTTGACCGGGAATTTCCCGGTATCGGTGAAGGGAAACTCAAATATGTTTGTTGGTTCAATGGGTACAATGGAAGTACTTGAAGGTACAATTATTTTTATCAGTAGTACAATCACTTTGGATGCTAAGTCAAATTAGCACCCCAAAATTTGACCGGAAATTACCCGGTATCGGTGAGGGTACAATCGAAGATTTTTGTTGGTTCAATGGGTACAATGGAAATACTTGAAGGTACAATTATTTTATCAATAGTACAATCACTTGGGGTGCTACGTCAAGTTAGCACCCCAAACTTTGACCGGGAATATCCCGGTATTGGTGAGGGTACAATCGAAGATTTTTGTTGGTTCAATGTGTACAATGGAAGTACTTGAAGGTACAATTGTTTTTATCAATAGTACAATCATCTGGGGTGACAACTTGACATACGCCAGTAAGACGATGGACTTCTAACTGAGCAACCTGTGTTCAAAACTCGCTTAAAGCATCTTTCTTACCTTTCCTCAAAACTGCAAGTTTGTTGGTTTGAATTAGCCATTTTCCATGCGGCTTTCTTTTTAATCCTGTTCTAGAAACATTATTATAAGCTAAATGTTACCTTTGGAAACTTCATATGATATTTGGATGTTTCGTATTTTTATGGAAATTTTAGTGCTTTTTCAGATTCTTCATTTTACCCTGATATAAAATCTAAACTTTCCCATTGCCTAGTACACATAAGCACAACCCTAACGAAGGAAATCGTATTTTTAGCTCCTTAAATCCTCCAGGGCCTCTGCACCTGACTAAATATATTACATTTTCTGATTAAACTGGCAAAACCATATTTTCCGTGCTAATTTCTAACAAGTAAGTGATAGCAGAGAAAAATTTCTTCCAGTAGCAGATCCCAGTTTGTTCACCTTACATAGAATATTTTTCTCCGCGTACAATTACGACAATATTAAAAACAATCGTTACATGTAAAGTACA
>JAGDQP010027666.1:9979-24786 GCA_022664845.1 Lepisma saccharinum
AGGAACTTTGTTTTCTATGAAGGTCAAGTGTTGGCGCTACTGTTTGTATTGGGAGCAGTTGTTTATAATTGGATTAAACTGTATGTATGGGCCAGTTCTAGTGCTAAAATTAGAGATGTGGTGAGTATTTCAAATAATTATTTATGAATATTCGTAGTTTAATTTCTAAAATATTATAATTCTTAGTGTTTGCTATTACTATTAAAATGCTAATATTTTACTACCAGGATGAAGCGTGGATTTAATTGTCGAGGTGTGGTAAAAAGATATCCACATGATTTCAGAGCTTCTTCTGACTATAGAGGTGAATATAAAAAAAGTTTCGCACACCTCTTTAACCTTGCTGGAGGTTACTGCCACAATGGGAAATCTCCGCTAGGAAAAGTAGACAAAAGGCAACAATCATTGCAGACTATTACCACGAGAACATTCTGGAGCAGACTTACCACCATGAAATTCCATCTGTGTTTGGCAGTGACACATTTCGCATTGGCATTCAAAGGGACAATTCATTAAGTCATTCAGCACAGTCAAACTGGATGTACATCCCCTGTAGCACACATACCTTGAAAGTACGTGGCCTAAACGTTAGTACAGAAACGTTATTTTAAGGTTGTAACTGTACCAAAATGCCCGTCTTTTCAACGGTTTATTTGACGTTGAATAATGGTTGAGTAGAAACTACTTGAAATCGTTACGCGGATGATGAAGTTTTCCAAAACAGATCATGGAAGCTGTCTACTTTACTGCATTTTGTCCGTTGCTTTCATCATGATATACAGTATTAACTTTCCAATAGTAAATAATCCCAAGTGTCTGCTGCAGGATTCGAAGCTAGAACATTCCGTACTCGTCGATGGTAGCTCGACACTTTACCCGTGGACCATGAAGTCACCTTGAGATTCACTATTCCTTTACGGTATCTATAAGAAAAGGCAGTCTTGAAAGCGCCACAAATTCAGACGTATCATTTCACCATCATATAAGAATAAGAATAAAGAATACTTTATCTCTTTCTTTGTTATGCGCATTCTTCCTTATTTGAGATTAACCATCGCTACACTATTAAATGTGTATTTCTCAAGAAATGTAGTATGTCGCCTAAGAAAAACGCATATAAAGAGAAATTGATGTCATACGTAGTTGAAAAGGGAAGTTGAAAACACTTCATATTATCACCGTATTAAGGAAATTAAATGTTCGTTGTCATTGTTTAAAATTCAACATGGAAATGAAAAATATGAGAAACGTAGTTAATTTTATTCTATTAACTTTTAAGAACAATGTTTATAAAATTAACTTGGAAGGATAATTTAGGGCATAGTTCAATATAATAGTTAAAAACACGTCATATTAACGTACTATAGAATGAAACTCAACGTATTTTCAACATGCAGAAAAGAACACAAAATAATAGTTAATGGCATTCAATTAGCTCCTAACTACAAATTTTATTCCATTAAATTAGAAAGAACCCCATGAAACGAAATCTATACCATAGCTGAAAATAACAGTTGAATCCACGTTGAATTAACATCGTTTGAACAATATCAAGTCTTTGTTGAAATATGATTTAAAATTAAACGCACTTTTTCAACCGATAACGTTTAATCAACGAACTAAACCAAAAATCAACGTTTAATTTAACACGTTTGTGTGCTGCTGGGGATGGATTTGATAGCACATGAAATGAGAATTCATGCCAGACCGGAAACGAGCTACTGAGTCGTTTCACCAGGTCTATGCTTGGGAGCCAGTGACCAGGAAGGCAGGGTGGAGTTTCAATAGTGTTTCTTTCGAAAGGGGTTTATCCCCAGAGCACGAACAATGCGACCGCGAAAAGTTTCAATTTATTTTAAGGCAACTATGGCTCAGGCCGTATGGATGATGATGGGATGAATTGGTGGAATGAAGAAAGTGGGAGCACCCCGAGAAAATCACGCACACGATGTTTGTCCACCACAAAACCCACATGGCATAAGCAGGAATCGATCCGACGACCCCTAGCACCAGAGGTGAGCGCTCTTCGAACTGAGCCACCGTGGACCCTTTATCTATATGGGTTTGTACACAGTAGTGCAACTGCGATGTTATTGAGTACAACTGAATATGTACCTTTGTACACGAAACCTCATTTAAACACTTATAATTCAGACCTCAAATAAAGTGGGATGCTCAAGCTTTGAATGTGCTGGGGATTTGCTATTTTAATAAACTTTCCTAATTTCATGTACTTAGTTTTAAGCGGTTATCATATTTACCTGTGAAATTTGACAGGTAGTCGATTTCCAAAACCGCCATTGCCCAAGAACCGTAAATGTTGGGGAATTGACCAAAGCAATTGTAATACTGTGGCGGTTGGGTTGGTTTCGAAAGCGAGTAGAATTGTTGAATATGAACAATTGTCCGGTACGGAAACTCTGCGCGATACTAGGATACCCTTGCAGTAAAAATATTTGATTAAGGAGCACTCTATCTTTACTTAAGTGAGATTTAACTAGGTTGTATGGAATGCTTTCTTGAGAAATGAAACAAATATTTATAATTCTGGCGTTGATTACAAAATGATATCTTGAACTTCTTTATTCTCGAGATTCATACACACTGAAGATACATCTCTTTCCGAATGCTTGTATGTAGTTTGCTGGATATGAATACTATTAATATATTACTTCTTCTTGCACTCAGTCTTTAATAATC
Source organism: Lepisma saccharinum (assembly GCA_022664845.1). Classification (NCBI taxonomy): domain Eukaryota; kingdom Metazoa; phylum Arthropoda; class Insecta; order Zygentoma; family Lepismatidae; genus Lepisma; species Lepisma saccharinum. The sequence goes on from JAGDQP010027666.1 coordinate 12,680, forward strand.
TTCGCAATCTATTTACTGAACACCTCTTCTTAATTCAAAATAACGCACTCTGTTCACTAATAAAGCGATATACGGTTAGTATAATATGCTTATCACTTGTATGAATTCTCATGTATATCACACAGTTCCTTTTATGACAAATACTTGCTAGTATGTGTTCTCATACAAGTGTGTGTGAGATAATTAAAATATTGAAAGAGATACAATTGAAGATTAAAGGATAAAATAGAAATTTTAAATGAAGATGAAATGGATGTTACGATCGTAATAGATATAAGTATATAGAGAATACTGATTTTTGAAGAACTAACCTATTCTGTATAGAATAGTCAATTTCAGAGAAAGTTCTATCTGTATGAAACGTAATAAGGTTTTTCTCGTAACTGTATCTTGTAATGGCTTTTCACATGAACGGTACTTATTCATTAAGTTCGGACGGTACTAGATGTCTTCCTGCGGATATCTCTATCTTACAAATTTCTGTCCTATCACTAATTTATAATGCAATCATTCTAGATCAGTCTGGATTCACTGCTCACGACACGTAGTCCAATTACTCAACACTGTCCAAATAATACTCTCTTTAACACTTTTTGATAGTAATGGCATACACTCTTACTGTTCAATCTGAAGTCTGTTCCTACTACAACTTCTAAATACTTAACTGCTGCGATGAACTTAAGTTACAAATTTTGCACTTCTTCTCTTTGTAAATTACTTCTTTAATAAAAGCAAACTGAACGTTTTTATTTTATCATAAATTTAGTTGTTGCATATGTATCCCATCCCGGTCCATCGGATGGTTCTTATACATATGTCACCTATCACAGTCTATCGGATAGTATAATGTTTCTAGTGGTCTTACCCCAATGCAATGAAGATGAGAACGTAGACACTGACTATCGAAATCTCTGCTTAATGGGCCTCCAAACATATGCTGACGTCACTCTCCCGCTCCCTCGGTCCGACGTAATACCTCTATCATACGATGAGAACCCTGCTGTTGACATGCCCAAACACTCCAACGATTTATTGACGCTGAGGGGGCTACAGTAAACACACAAGTATCAATTCAGGGCTCGAATGACAAACCACGGAACTGAAAGCAATCCGGGAATTACTGCCTGCCAAGCGCAAGTGTCCCAAAATAGGTATAAAAGCTAACAACGAGCTTCAACAAATACCTTGGTTGTCCTGTTGTCTTGAGCACCATGTCTCTGGTATTGTTCAATTGCCTCCTTAACTTTCATCGGCCGCTGCATCTGTAGGTATAATGATGATTTCACTTTACATTCTGTGGTTTCAGATACTTCCAGAACAGTTTTATGTAGTCCCATGCCATTTCTTTCTTAATTTGTACTCAAGAATCTAAAAGACAATCCTTGCGTCTTCTTTACTTTTGCAACGCAAAACTGAGTTCCACCTGTGGAGCAATTTTGTACTATTAGCTTTTCGGACTTAATATATTTTTTATGGTAGCTAGTTATTTGGCAAAATTTGTACTGTTGCGATTTATTATGATAGAGAATAAGGCTTTTTTTCTTTGCTTCAAACCCGTTATAATACACTTATTTTTTAAGATAAGGACAAATCGCAGCCACCAATGTGTTAGAAAATAATAAAATGCACACGATAATGCAAATATCTAAGTTTTATATTTTTGTAAACAAGGAAGCTTTTGGAAATGGACTACACATATTGAGGATATCGTGTATTGACTGACTCATCATGAGAAGCTGCAGGTACTCCCAGTGTAACTTAAAATCTGGTAAAGAGAAAGTAGGTCTTAGCATGCAAATAAATCGAAATATTTTTAAATAGAACATTCTCGACTGGAATCTGCAAAATAAGCAGTCTTAAAGCCCTTAATTGGGGGAACATGATGAGACTTAAAAGTTAGTATAAACGGTTAACAATTTAGTGAAGTTAATAAAAAAAAGGTATTAACACATAAAAAATGGTGTTTGGTAAATAAACAAGTTCTTGTACAAGTGTTTTACTCTGGAAAGAGTGAAATTTAAAAGACGGCCAAGGTCAACACCATCATTCAGCCAAGAACTATTTTAATATCTGGCTTATTCTCACTTAGCCAGCCTTAACATCGCCATACGATAATACAGAGAGTTCGATAATAGGATTCCCTAACATTTTCTTATGTCAAGTTTAGGACTGACTACGTGAAGATAACGCAACACATTTACTAATAGTACTTCCAAACGTTGCTAATAGATTAATGGCGTGTAAACTGAGCTGTCTTTTAAAGCTCAGTCCTTTTAACGGTCGAGCATTTTGAAATTGAAGCAGTTGTGCCTTTATCTAAACACGTGTTTCTGGAGTGTTGCATTTTAGAATGCTAAGAACATCAATATATATAAGGCACTCGCCAATAGAGGAAGTGAGGAACTGCATACAGCCAAAGAAATATATTAAATAGAAGAAAAATTAATCATCTGTTTCATGAAAAAACGAAGTTAAAATATAAAAAACGGATGTAGAGAATTGATTAAAATGTGAGGTGTGTAATTAGGAGAAAATAAAAATTTGGTTTCTCTCTTGTGTGTTTCTGATGCTTGATTAATTTTGAGGTGGTTCTATTTTATATATTGCAGAGAATGAATATATTTTGTGGCTCGTCTTTTTTGTCTAGGGGTATGACGTTTTCAGTTTTTGATTCTCCCTTGGATTGCTTCCACTATCAATACTTAATTTTCTCTAATTACACTTGTGAAGAGCGGAGTTAATAAACTACAATACTGAAACAAAATATTTGATCGTGTTTCTAGCAAATGACGATAACTATTTGCCCTGCTGGTATGATGCGCAGAAGGAATTTTATGCCTGTAAAAGAACCACAAGAAAGTATACGCAATTATAGCTCATAACTCTAATAAATAATCAGGGAATAGTCAAGGTAACCTTATATTTTAGCAAAATGAAAGATTGTGGCTTTTGTATACTATGCGATGACTGAAACTTCTCTCTACGCTTTATTTCTCTTCTTAATATTTACAATAAGATATTAGGTATGAATAATATACAATTATATAACAAAAAATGTTCCAGCTTATACTTGATTGAAAATGTCAGATTCTTAGAGGATTGATTAAACAAAAGTATTGAAAAGAAAAAAAGAAAGATTCTATTGATTTGGCTTTGTAGGTTGATGATTCTAATAAGTTACATAGTTGTTGCTGAGCTCTTAGGTTGAAAAACTATATCTAAACGGGGTCAGGTCAAGGTTCTATTAATCCGTCACCCACACTAGGGGATTCCTATATTTAACAATTGACAATCAGGCAAGGTACAATAACCTATACCGTCGTTAAGCTGCTATTAACCCACAAAAGGGCGTTCGCATGAAGACAAAAAAACTGACTTCACATAAGAAATCAGCCCAAGGGGGCGGGGATCATCACTTTGGAGAGGACCGCAACGGGGAGAACTGAACTTTCTCATAAGAACCTGACGCAGTTCAGTAATAAGGCCCGTAGAATTACAATTAATGTTTCAACTTGTTCAGAATGTTCTAATTACTTGCAACGATGATTTCTATTAGGGTGACGACAACGTTTCACATATTGAAGAACGATGCGGGAATAGATAGGCCACACTAGGCCCTATAGAAATCACGACACGAGAACTTTATATTATTTCCCACACAAGGGTATCTCACATGAGAAATAGTAGCACAAACGAATAAATTATGACCACATAAGGCCTCCCTAGCAGAAGAAAATATTCAATTGGAGTGGCATAATGCATGCGGACGAAATTATATGTAATAGCAATTATCAAACAGCAATCACTAAGCAAAAACTAAGTTCGTTATCCGATCACACAAGACCGGGAAAAGGAGGTGAGATAATTAGATTACAAGCACATTAGCTCTGTTAATTCCCAACTTAACTCCCGCTGTTCGATGAAGAATACGATTTGCCGTGCTTACGAATAAATAATTGACGAATTAAGACGCCTTTTTTTTAAATGTACGCGGTCAAGAACAAACTTATAATGACTCGTGAGATATTGTGTGTCCGATGCTTTGGTTTGGTTGCTACGAAAAAATATAAGTCTAACTTCTAAGAGTACATTAACTCCAGAAGAGACGATAAGTTCTTCAAAATGTAACGTAACCAAAGACACTACTTTGGTTTTTTCAGAGTCCGATAGCCTACATCACCGATGGAGGGAGGAATTTTGACCGACTACGGGGGGACGTGGACTGAAGAGTTTGAACGAAGGAGTGAGAGTCCGTCCACTGAGTCCATGGCCGAGAAAGCTTGCTATTGTTTGTACCCCTCGCATAACGGTATTAAAAAAAGTTTAAAAAAGTCGTTGGGAAGAAAACAGAGAGGGGAGTGAATGGAAAGTTTTTGCTCTACTAACAGAAGCTGGCTAAAATGCTACATATAAAAAACGAAAGAGACTGAATGCAAGAAAACAGAATAATAATACATGTACGAAAATTACTTCAACATAATACGGGAATATTCTAATAGAGGTGGTGTGCTAGGTCGGTCTCCATACTACGTCAGGCGTCGTGGAACAGGAGTGTGCAGTGGCTGCAGCAGACGGAGGTAGTGTAAAATGGGAGACCTCTCAGAGTTTCAAAGAGGGCAAATTGTTGGTGCGCGGTTATGTGGAGTGAGTGTGACGGCAGTGGCTACTGTGTTAGGTGTGTCGCCAGGGACAGTGTCGAAGGTGATGACGGCCTACACAACACACGGGAAAACCACATCGGGGAAGCGGACAGTGGGCGGAAGAAAAGCATCAGTGACAGGGCACGCCGGGTATTAAAGCGCATTGTCACGCGGAACCGTCGTGCCACTGCGGCGCAAGTGACGGAGGAACTCAATCAGCACCTCCCCCAACCTGTTTCGACAATCATAGTCCGCCGCAAATTACATGACATGAACTTACGGGGTCGTGTTGCACGGGCCAAACCTCTCATCAGGGACCAGAACGCTTTAGCACGCCGCAAATGGTGCCGCGACCATGCAACTTGGACCGTTGACGACTGGAAACGTGTGGTATGGTCGGATGAGTCACCATTCACCCTATTCCAAACCACGGGCGGTGTTTATGTGTGGAGAACGCCCAAAGAAGCGTATGATCTACAGTGTCTCCGCCCAACTGTGAAACATGGCGGCGGCACGGTGATGCTGTGGGCCGCAATATCATGGTTTTCATTGGGTCCTGTGGTCACACTTCGCGGACGCATCACTGCCAACGATTATGTCGCAATTTTAGGAGACCATTTGCATCCTATGGTTTGGATGTTGTTCCCGGACAATGACGCCATATTCCAGGATGATAATGCACCCATTCACACAGCTGGAGTTGTTGCAGCGTGGTTTGAGGAACATCGGGATGAAGTTCAACACCTCCCCTGGTCCAGATCTCAACATAATTGAACTTCTGTGGTCCATCTTGGAAACACGACTCCGGCGACGATTTCCACCTCCATCCTCTCTCACAGAACTGGCCGATGCCCTGCACGAGGAATGGTGTAATATTCCACTTGCTACCATTCACGACCTCTATGCCTCCATCCCACGTCGCATCAAGGCTGTTCTGAAGGCGAAAGGTGGCCCGACACCATATTAATCTGGTAAGTTGCACTTTCGTTCAGGTGTTTCCATTATTCTGATAAGCATCTGTATATATATGATTAAAAATTAAGTGCTAGTAACTTATTTGCATACCTTTCTATAGCTAGAAAATGTAAAAAAAAATATTTTGATTAACACACACACACACACTTGATTAAATATAGGAGTAAACCGAAGGGTTACAGGTGGAAACATTGAATCGAAGGATGGTCAAATATTGAAAGTCCTCTCTCACTTGTTCACTTCCTTCCGCACTGTGTAACTTTTCGTGTGCTTCCTTAGATGCCTATGTAGATGTGCCCGTTCACGCGCCAAGCAATTTTTATATATGTGCGGATGGCTGGGGATGAGGAACGTTCTTTGTATGCATAGTATTTCCATAGTATAGTATCCATAGTATTTCCTTGTATGCAAACGACGTGACATCCCTGCCAGAACAAACAACGTTCTGCCAAGAAAAGAATGCGAAAATTGCAGGGTTGCCAATCTAGCAAGGCTGTGACTAGTACACCATTGATGAAAACGTATTCACTGCACAAAATTTATCGTTTTACATTTGCATTTATTTATGGTCTTTAGGTATCTCAGGGTCAGGTCGCGGTAAGCTGAGGAAACTATATTGGAAAGGAGTCGACCAAGGACTAGTTAGTAGGTACCATTCGGGCATTTGATTTGTATGAAAGAAAAAAACACAGTCATGGGAGCATTCGCTGGAGTCGTTCCCAGAACCTTCCGATAACTAAGCCCACTCCATATCAACTGAGCCACTTCCGCTAGACACACACAATTCTTATATTGCCAGACTTATTTTACATCCACCTTACTTAATCATTTTATGTCCAATCTACGATCTGTTTCTCTTGACAGTTAGAGTCCTGATCAATGGTATCTCTCGGCCAACACAACTTTTGAGAAAGGAATAGAGATGGAAGGCCGTCATCTCGACGTGTAGGACTGAACGGAAAATCCTGAAGATATTGTATTGAGCTTGTTTATTTCACTTTCAGCAGGACTTAAATCCAGTCTCCGTGATCTTGTTATTACAGACAAGTCTTTCGGATCGCCACTGGGGAAGCACGCAAGTTTAAGTTCTGGTACTGGACATCCTGACTGAGGTTTACCACGATTTTTCTGTTTCACCAGGCAAATTTGGGGATTGTACCTAGAACACATGTTCGGGACACTAACTCACCCTTTCTCATCCATCGAAATATATACAGTATACACGCGATTGTCTGAACCAGCGCAGCTTGTTTTTATTTGATAATTTGAGTACTTTTCTCCATAAGAGTATTTCAGTATTTTAGTCAGTGTAGCATCACAAAGAAAACAAGAGACAGAGAAAGAATAGAATTTTCTCCTTCAACCGAATTTGCTGTGCGGGAATACTTTAGTAAAGTCGGTGGAAAATGATGTGGGAAGGGCGCTTTCATGACAAGTTGTGCACCCTCATTTTGCCTCGGATTCCAACCCGAGTGTGGTTTAACCACTTTAATGGTAGATCTCTCGTAAGAAAGCTAAATTTTCCATGAAAACGAAAGGTACTAGTCACCTGAACTAAGGGAGAAATCAAGATATAATGGATTTCAAGGATTTACAGGTCCTACATTTAATAGAAAACACAAATAGCTTCATGTAATTATACTTTAAGGATCCTGGCTTAATACTCTCTATCGAAAGCATATGTCTGTCTATCTCTCTCACCTTAACCCATATTTCTGTTGCTTCATTTTTAAGACTAAACCGAGACGTATTGTATTGGAAATCAAGAATTGAATTTGTCATAATCTGTTTAAAAGTGTCATAATCATTATGTTATTTTGATAAAGCGTAAAGGAATTAAATTTCCTTATTTTCTCCTTTTATCGTTTATTGTGAGTGTATTCACGTAATTATTCAGCAAGGAATAATGAAATTCTCTTAATTTCAGAACGAAATGTAATGCACTGTTGAATTTCCTGTAATTTGTATTCTAGGCTCACACAATCGGAGTTTCCGTGCATAAACTACAAAGTAGAAACCTTGATCCCACCATGAACGAAGAAGTAAGTACTTGTTGAAATTCAAGTTCGTTTCCCAAGCAGCACACATACGTTGAAAATACGTGGATTAAACGTTAGTACCTAAACGTAATTATATCGTTATAGATGTACCGAAAAATGTCCGCCTGTTCAACAGTTTATTCGACTTTGAAAAATGGTTGAGAACAAACATGTTGAAATCAAGAAGCGGACGATGAAGAAACGGGTTCATTCGGCCAAAACAAGTTTAGTTGCAGTCTGTTAGTATACAATACAATATATTACTGATCCAGAGTTTGCTCTATACTGTTCTAGCCCGGCCTAAAATTGAGTGGAGTACTCCACACTTTGTGGAACTGTAGGAAAGGAGTGTGGAACTATAATTCTTAAAGTGTGGAGTGGTATTAATGTGAGTACCTTTTCTCGGATTATGCATTTAAACGCGTTTAGTGTGTCAAACTAAGTCTTACTGATTCAATGCTTTCATTATGCAATGGGTTACTCAATTCCATATAACTGCCAGTATATGATATTAAGCCAGAGTTAATACGTATAGGTGTCTCCTAGATGGCAGGGAAAACCATTGCCAATTTTGAGGTGAAGGAACTTTTTAACTATATTTAGTTTTCAAACGTTTTTGGTTGCATTCATATAGTTTTAAAATATGCAACTAACTGCACGTTTATCTGTTGTTTCAATAGGACATTACACTTTTCCGATATAATGAAATGTGTTGTTTCGTAGATAAAAATTACAAGATCATTTGAATCCGTTATAGAAATATGTACTACCAGAGATAACATACATCAATAACCGCCAAAAATTTAGCCGAAGCACCGTAGACTCTCAACAACCAATCATAACCTAGGAAATATTATCCTGGGAAATATATCCCAGTAAATATTTTAGCCCAACCCCTGCTGCAAACCAATTTTTATTAACTCGTAGGACGAAAGTAGCTAATTAGAGCTAGAAGTCCAGTCAGGGGGTCCTGCGGACCCATGGCATTTTACTGTAGCGGTTATGAAATGGCTGGCCAGAAAGGAAAGGCGTTTTGAAGTTGGTAGGAAGTCAATGGAACAGCCCTGGTATAACGGTGTATTTGCCTCGGCATAAAATAGACTGAGACAGCGTGATGATCACGGAAAAATGACAGTGAAATTCTTATGTAAGAAAAAGTGACTTTTTTCTTCCAGTGTGACTATTTTTCTTACCGGTTTGTTATCTGTATTTTATGGTTTAATACAATACAATTAAATATGTACCCTAATGTGCCTTTAATTTTGTTTGCTCTGAATGCCAAAATTTTGTTACATAATAATAATAATAATAATAATAATAATAATATTTTGGTCGCAGGTAAACATGATGTACTGGACACAACACTGATTATATGTCAAAACAAATGCTGACTAAACTAGTTTTTCTATACTATATAAAATTTTTACCAGTGTGGAACTGTGATTTCGTTGAATTTTAGGCCCTGATCTAGCTTATGGGCAACAGCTGCAGTTTTACTTACTCTGCTATGGCAACCCGAAGAAAGAGAACGCCTGCAGAAAGCTTAGTTTCGTTTTTTTATTTAGCTCGGCATCACTGTTGCCATAAGCGCAACAGTATACTCTTAAGTCTGGATGGATAATAGCTGTATTTTGTCCGTTGCTTTCATCATGATATACAGTATTAATTTTCCAACATTAAATAATCTGTCTGCTGTAAAATTCGAAGCTGGAACATGCCGCACACGTCGTTGGTAGCTCGTCACTTTATCCCCTCATCCACGGATTAACCTTGAAAGTCACTTCTGTTTTACGGTATCTGTAATAAAATGCAGTTTTGAACGCAGTTGCCACTAATCCAGACATGTCGTTTCACCATCATGTAAGAATAAGAATAAAGAATACTTTGTTACGTGAATTTTTCCTTGTTTAATACTCTGACCATCGCTCACTATTAAATTTGTATTTCTCAATAAGTGTAATATGTCGCCTTAGAAAAACGCATATAAAACGAAATCTATGTCATAGTTGAAAACACTAACGCCTTATTAACGAAATTAAATGTTCGTTGAAATATAGTTTAAATTTCAATCTGTTTTCAACATGCAAATGAGAACATGGGAAACGTAGTTAATTTTATTCTATTCGCTTTAGAGTACAATTTTTATGCAATTAAATGGAAAGATACATATGAAGCGTAATCTGGGGCACAGTTCTTTATAATAGTTAAAGCACGTCGTATTAATATCCTATCAACGAAATCAAATTTTCTTTAGAATATAGATTAAAATTCAATGTTTTTTCAACATGCAAAAGAGGACACAAATAATAGTTAAAAGCCTTGAATTACCTTTTAATTACACATTTTATTCCACGAGATTGGAAAGAATCCCTTGAAACGAAATCTATACTATAGTTGAAAATAGCTCTTGAATCCATGTCGAACTAACATCTTTGTTGAAATATGATGTAAAATTAAACCTACTTTTTTCAACTAATAACGATTAATTAACGAAATAAGCCAAAATTCAACATTCAAAGCACGTTGGTGTGCTACTTGGGTTCTTTCATTTTGTTGAACGCATTTTGTAAATAACTTTAATTGTATACAATTGGACGGGATCATAAGAGTAATGACCACGACAGTTGTATATTGTGACGTAATATGCGCTGTGTAAATAAAACTTCCAAATCGATGTTTCCAAGTTGGTAGCGTGGTTCAGTGGTTAAGACATCGACTTGTTATATAGGAAACAGGGTTCAAATCCCTACAGGGTCAAAAATACATTTTGAGTTTTTTCTAAATCTATTATGGTTATTATTAGGGAAAGTGGAATTTCGCGACTAGAGAATTCGCTTAAATTTTGAACACTCAAGAAATTCCAAGGAGTAGAATGGTTGTTAATATTTTGTGAAAATGTTCTTTTAACGCACTAAATACTCGCGAAATTTGGACATTTTGCTTCCATTCACGAATTCTGGGCACTGCACAACGAATTATACAATTTTTATTCATTTACTCACCAAAAACAATGCCTAAATTATCGAAATAGGTATAATTCGTTTTCAGAAGCTTATCATTGAATTCGCGTAACACAGAGAATGTTATAATACAGTACATTTCATTTTCTATTAATGACGAAACTTCGTGAACACAGTTTCCCATTGAAACAGTTCCGCCGAATACTCCTTGATCTCTTGTTACGAGCTTTGATTCGTGGTTGTTTGCGCGCCAACGATCGTGCTGCCCTCAGCAGCAAGAACTCGCAACTGAGCGGCTGTCCCGCCAGTTGTTATTTCGGAATGGTGGGTTGTGCACCTATTGATTATCGTCATCTATTATTATAGTATTTCTTCACGACTTTAATTATATTGAAGTGCCAAAAGTTTGTAATAGTGCTTCGGTTGGTAATGTATTGTAGAGTAGTTATGTAGTAGTAGTAGTAGTTTAATATTTGTGGAATCGAACTTGGTGGGTTTGTCTTAGCCGTCCGATATATTGGAATTGAACCCGGTTGCACGTGCTATGAATAGACGCCATTTCGTGTTCGTATTTAATGTTCATGATTTAAGTTCAACATATTTTATATTGTGTTACTCTAAATTACAGAATGAGATAATTCTTGCGTTATTGGAAGAAAGTAGGAAAATCAGCCGTTATAATTTGCTCGTTGTGTGCGATGATTGAAATGTTGAACGACTGTTGTACGTTTAGCAACGGAGCTGTTTGTATTAATTTTGCTGTGGAGGTAGTTTTGTTTTTAACTACCAGGCAAATCAAGTATGATTCAGTAATATGCTAGGAAATGTACGAGCCGATAATTCACATAGTGGGTCAATCTCTTGTGGCCGTATTCTTTTTTGAACATCTAAATTCCCCTTTGAAATTATTCAGTGTGATTGGTAATAGTAGTTACATGTTTCAAAGATTGCACTCAAATTTGATTGTGAAGAAAAGTAATTGGATTTTTGGTAAAGATTGTGGCACATGCTTGAGCAGCGACAAATTGTAGGTGGCTTCAATGATCAACCTAAATGTCCGAGCACTACATAAGGATGGCACTAAAACAAATAAAATAGTATTGTATGTTTTACGAGTTAGGTATATTATCGTTATTTGCACTTGTTACGAATTATGTGCTTGTTGATCCGACTTCTGGATATTGTGAATAAAAGGTGTTGTTAACATTCAATTCGTGCGTATAGTGTTTATGCCTTGCAGTCTTCCAAGTAGCAGAATAATAATAATGTTCTACACAGCGCTTTTAACGTGAAGATTCTATTTCCCTAGTTGTGTCGGCTTGGTATGATTGCGGCATTAACTTTAGTTGCAGTTATTCCACGCCAGTTACATAACACCATCTAGCGGAAGAATACGAACTACATTATCACAAGGCCATTCATTGTATCCGGGGTAAAAGGCTTTGTGAAAACAAGTCGAACACGTGAAATATCCTACCACTAAAAATCTCGCA
>JAGDQP010027667.1:0-24785 GCA_022664845.1 Lepisma saccharinum
GTGACCGATCTAGTTGAGAGTTTTGCCGTCCGGAGATACCCATGTGTATTTGTGTATGTCTTTGTGTTCAAAGTACTTGCTCTTTACCAGTAGGGTTTTCGAAATCGCGAAAGTTATCAGTCTTTCTCCATTGTTCTTGACCTTTTCGTGAAGGCTGTATTATGTCTATAAAATATTGTAGCATCTCTCGATCTCGATCTACTTAACTTTTCAGTTTGGACCACCAAAAGGGGGGTAAAATTTTGTTTCGCAAAATTATTTTTATAGTGTCGAAAGTGGGTTTTGTGAGCAATTGTATCAAATTTCATGGAAATATCTGGACAACTTTCGCTTTTACCTGTCTGTTTCTCAGTTACAAGAATTAATAACAGTAAAGATAAAGCTATCCCCTGTTCGATTCGCACACTCCGTGAACGGCGCATGGGGATGTGGAGGTAGCGCTCCACATCTCGACCTACGGTACGAAGTGCGGTGGAATGGTCAGTCCCACGCTCGACTGAATTTACCTTCCCAAGGTGCCCAGGAGTACTAAGAGCACTCTGGTATTCAGTTTGATAGGAGGCTAAGTGCACCGTAGAGCGCCAGGCATGGGGACGATGGGTGCCTAACTTGTGACTGAAAATGTATCACAAAAATTGAACAGGATATTTTGAAACTGGTTAAATCAAAATAGGCTTAGATTGCGCGATATACTTACAATACAATCTGTCAAAAGTTAAAATTTGTGTTACGTTGAACTTATCACATTGCACGAAGTATATTAGAACTTTTAATTGAAGTTTTAACTTCTAGATTTGCTAATGACAATTTTCTTTTGGTGATGTTAGATTCGTTCAGGCTGGTTTACGTTAAAATAAACGACAATAAATTATCGTATCTTAATGTGGCTATACTTATCCTAAACTGGGTTTGTTCGTAAAACTGCCATAATATATTCATTTCATAATTTGTTATGACAAAAAGGACATACATTCACATGTATTTACTTACCACACAATACATACAGACAAAATGAAACACATATACTTAATTTTACATTTTCCTCGCTTTTGAACTTGGTTATTCATAGATATTGAGCTCGTTGGCAGAATGGAGTAGGGGAAACGCGCTGGACATTACAGTCCGAAAGCAAACTAACATGGGTTCAAATCCTGTTCAAGCCGAAGATTTTTTTACAAAGCAATCGTGAATAATCTAATCATCTCTTCTCATACAAAACGGAGAATATTTCCGACTGTGTAGTGGAGCAACTGATTCACTATAGCAAGGAAGACGCTTTGCGAATGTTGGTTGGGAAAGTTCAAATCAAGTCTCAGGGGGTTACGAGGAAAGTTAACAACACGTCATTGATCAGAAATATGCACTTTTCATGTTATTATTCTTAGAAAGAAACTCCTATAACATTTGTTAAGCAAGTTTTGGATACAGCCAAGTGTGGAGTATCGCTAGCGTGCGGGACTTCTAATTTGAAAACCTGGGTTCGATTCCCCACCAGCCAGTTTCTTTTTCTCATACACTGAAGTATTGAAACAGATTTATCTGCGGGTTATGGAGAACCTACGAAGCATCACTGGTCAGAATCCGAGTAAACAGTGCGTGTGCTGTTTAGCATAATGATAATGTAATTTTCATGTTTTTCATTGGTCTCTTTCTCTTCCTCTCTTTGTTGCTGTATTTTTATCGTATCTTTGCTGCGTCTTTCTTTTCTTCTTCTCTCTATCTATTTATCTTTATTTTTCTCTTACTTTACACACGCTCTCTCCTTTTGTGCGTCTTCCAGAGCCAATTTCGGGCCACTTTCGATGACCCGGTAACCCGATTGACCCGGTCTGGAAACCCTATTTAACTGGGAATTTCGGCGTCGTATTTTTCTTGTTCTCGGGGTCACATCTCCGGTCCTGGTCACCCCTTAAAGAAGCATTGTTCAAACGGAATGAAATAATTAAAATCTCTCCTTCATCCTACGGGTTATCAAGTATAAATCGAATCAATGGTTCAGCAAGGCCTACAGTATCTAATGTTTTTTTTTACAATCAGTGATTCCGCTAGACCCCGGCTCCTGTAGGGGATGTCATCCCAAATCCTCAAGACTACCCCCAACTTCAACATATTGCGGACAAACGTTGATAGAAACTGTGCAAAATTCTACGTCCACCCTCCCAATTTTGACTTTACGCCCCCAATCTGAAAATCCTGGCAGCATCCTTTATTACAAAGTATTCCGAACCAGTATGTTTAATAAACCCCACCGAATTTGCAGACTAACCCCGCGCAAACAAACAATGTGTGTTACACATTTGACATTATTCTAGATGTGTATCAAAACTCTGCAGTTTCACTGGAAATCATAAGTATTTAATCTGACCATCAAGTTTGGTCTCCATTTTGAAAGTGATTTAATGAATTTTTGAAGCACCCTTTATATATTCGAATAACCCTGCAAAAATATAAATTCACTTCTCTCTTCCTGTTAGATTTGATTGGTGGGAACTGAACTTAATATTTTTACTACGTTTAAATTCCATATTTTTTATCTGTACTTCTTCTTCTTCTTCTATTTCCCCTTCTCTCTCTCTCTCTCTCTCTCTTATTTCTCTTCCTCTGTCTTACAGACATCCATCGGTTTCAATGTTTCATTGTATGTTTAAATTTCTCCCTTGATCAACTTCTGTATATTGATTCGTCTTGCTTTCATTTTACCGATACTAATACATGTCTATTTGATTTTAGTATGAGCGAGACGAAGGAAGGAGAAAGAGGGGGTCTGTTTACTGGAAACGATTATGGGAAAAGAAGGTGCCATTTGGGTTACCTAGCTGCACGGCGTTCGCTGTAGCAATATTTTTGATGCGAAGTGTACCATCCCGGTATATGCCTGGCGTGACTGAGGAAAACACTGGGAAAACCTAAGTCAGGACAGTCAGCCGCTGGTACCGAACCGAGGTCCAACCGCATACGAAACCAACGTTCTACCAAGTAAAGTACGGTGCTCGGAAGAAAGCATACTCGTTTCGATGTTTATCACATGCACGCACACACAATATCATAGGCACGCCCATACAAAATAACGTAAATAGCAACATAATATCAGAAATTGTCAAGCATAAATATCGTGCATCGTGCCCTATTTTTAAGAACTGATAGAAACAGACCTTTTCTCTTGTTTTTCATGCAGAACGTTAGTGTTCTATGGAATTCATTAAGAAAGAAAAAAGAAAGAAACTATGGGTTTTACATTTCATTTTTGTTTCTCCATGTTCGGTAAGGATCTTTTCTATTGGACAATTTGAATTAAACTTTTCAGTACCCTTCAACTAGTGGCCCATCTAAAATAAAAATGGCGTTAGGTTTCCTATTTTATTGTTTGAAATGGGACTCTCTTAAGTTTTTCATTATTTGCTACATACTACAAGAAATCATAAATATATTTTTCAGAACCCAGGACATGTGATAATGTTTTCTGTTAAAGAAAAGAAAATTCCAACGCTTGCTCGCTCACTCACACTCTCTCAGAATCACACACCGCCGACTCGACGTTAGTTGGGTGGCCTATCTTGTAGGCTTAGAGAAAAATCGTGTATAACAAAGTCATGTGAACATAATTTTGGCCATGATAGTACAAATTCATGAAGATCTGTCGTTACCACTACTTACTGATGTCATCGACTCAAACTGTCGTTCATTTTGGAACCGAATGATCCACTCCCCTTATCCAACCTTACACACCATTGGTACCGCTCAACTTTTCAGACACATCCATCGCATGAATGATCCCAGATAAAACTGTTAAAAACAACTCCGATTACCTGTCATTAATCCATGATACAAACTCATTTTATGGAAGGATTTTGAACATCTAGCCTCACTGATTAATAATAACATCCTAGCCTCACTAAACAAATATTTTCTTAATCCTAGCCTCGTCAATTATGCCTCTACATTGATTGCCTCTAATAAATTTATTCCCTCTACATTGATTGCCTTAGGGATGCGACAGTTGCTCCCTAATCAACTCAGATACTAAACATACATCCCGACAAATTCAAAACATTTGGAAGGCATGAGCAAATTGCTCGATACTTCTTGTTCCCAAACCGACATTTACACTGACTCTGACTGACTGACTCTGAACTTAACTTAGATCTGGCTTCGTTGGTTCGTTTCCTCCTCTTTCAAAGACAAATTTTCTCCGTGCTTTCCTATCTTTGTTTCGCCTTCTTTCTTTATCATATACCTAGTGGGAAATGTCTTGTGTAGATAGAAACCACCTACCAAACCATTCCTATGCTCTAACGTAGATTCTTACTTCATAGCAAGCTGAAGAGTCACGGTAACATGGTAACATACCCACATGGGCATTTTTTTGGAGGAAGCAAACAAGCTTAGATTTTATGTTTCTTTAACCCAGCCTTTTTGCATAAACAGTTACCTTCACAACACTTTAAATTCGCACATGATATCAACTTCAGTACTTCAGTAGCCAGAGGGAATAGCACTGATATTGGCAGGAGTATATTTTCCATAAATTTCCCAGTGGGTGAGTTACCATGTTACCGTGATTCTCCAGCATGCTAATCTACGTTAAAGCATAGGAATGGTATGGTAGGGGGTTTCTATCTACACAAGACATTTCTCACTAGGTATGCGATAAAGAAAGAAGGTGAAATAAAGATAGGAAAGTACGGGGAAGATTTGTCTTTGAAAGAGGAGGGAAATGAACCAGTGAAACCACCAAAAAGTAAAGACAGATTGAAGTTCACCTATCTTTGCGTCCATTGTACTGGAATGGGATGTAGTAACCATGTAATATATGATGACTTCTTCAAAGCAATGGAAGCATCACGTTTAATTATCGGCGCGTTTTCCTCAGGGTGAGGAAATCCCTAAATACAAGGAATTTATTTGCGTATTGTAACAGTTAGTCTTGCTTGAGCCAAAAGATGGGTAAAGGCCATAAATAAATTTCAACGTGAAAACTCAGTGGGCTAATCAGACGACCACACAGTAGACATCCAAAGGAGTATTGCGCAGAATGGTCGTTTTCTGCCCCTCAACCGATTTTAATGAAATTTTGCACGGTAACATCTAGACAATATGAGAGTTCTAATAATCCAAATCCTATGTCCATACCACTTCCGGATATCATGGAAAGCGCGCCCAAAAATGACCACTTCCGGATTCTAATTTTTATAGTGTTGTTCAAAATAAATTCAGATATCGCCAGAATGGCTTAAGCTATTAAATCCAAATTTCGTGTGAAAAGTACTAATATAATGAAAATGTTACAGTGTTAACCGAAAGACTATATATGTAACTGTTTTGGAGATAAAAAATAATTTTCGTATGTAAACGTTCAATTTTACTTGTAAAAAATGCAATTTTCTTAAGAAACTTTGTGTTGTTTAACCATCAGCCCCCACTAGTTACAAAACCATAATTCACTCAAAGAATCTCCATGTCATGTAGAAGAACATATTCAAAAAACATTTTGTAACTGATGGGGGCTAATGGTTAGAAGAACCATTTTATACTCTAAAGTTGAGTACCTCATGTGGAAGTATATGTTTGAAATTCAGCTAAATATACCATTATATGTCTGGAAGTTCTTATGATATTCAAACAGCATTTTGTGTGACAAATACCGATATTATGAACATATCACAATAAAAGTTTCTAGTTAATAACATCAACCGTGTTTGAAAAAGAAAATATTTACTGCTTATCGAGATGACTCTAGGAGCACGGACGCTAAAATATCAGAACATATGCTTAAAAACAACATCGAAGAAATGCGAGCATGTCTTCAAGAGAAAAAACATTTTCGTCGTCGATAGAGGCTTCCAGGAATTACTCCAGCTTCTGTCAGACTTAGTTTCTAATCTGAAATGCCCGAGTTCCTGAAGAAAGCACAAAAACAGCACACGACCTTGTAGGCAAATAAATCAACGATAGTAACAGGAATACAGTGGGTGGTGGAATCTGCGAATAGCAGAGTTAAGCGGTGGAAGGCTCCGATCATGTAATACCCAACACACAAATATGTAATATAGAGTACAACCGTATCGTGTTCCATTTGCAATGTCTATCGGTTTGCGTTTGTGAGAGACACGTATACAGATGAATATATCGCAGGAAAAAATCCAGTTACTTGTGGAGAAAACTAATGGTTTACAGGAAAATGTCAATAATGAACGGTGGGATAGCAGAAAAACACAAAATGTAGTTGTCACACAAAATGTGGTTTGGACATCATAAGAACTTTCAGACATATCATGGTTTATTTAGCTGAATTTCAAACATATACTTCCACGTGAGGTACTCAACTTTAGAGTATAAAATGTTTCTTCTAAACATCATCCCCCATCAGTTACAAAATGATTTTTTGAATACATTCTTATACATGACATGGAGATTATTTGAGCAAAGTATCGTTTTGTAACTAGTGGGGGCTGATGGTTAAACAACACATAGTTTCCTGAGAAAAGTGCAATTCTTATTACGATAATTGGACGTTTACATAGGAAAACTATTTTTTTATCTCCAAAGCGGTTAAAGCTATGGTCGTTTGGTTTACAGCGTAACGTGCACATTATGTTAGTACTCCCCATACGAAATTTAGATTTGATATCTTAAGCCATTCTGGAGATATCAGAATTTGTTTATAAAAATTAGAATCCGAAAGTGGTCATTTTTGGACGCGCTTTCCATGATAACCGGAACTGATATGGAAAAAGGATTTGAATTATTGGAACTCTCATATTGTCTAGATATTACGTGCAAAATTTCATTCAAATCGATTGAGGGGCAGAAAGCGGCCCTCATGCACAATCCTCCTTTACCAATAGATCTCACAGACGTTGAGTAAAAGTGTATCGTGCTTGCTTCCGTCATTGCTACAGAACCCAATTTTAAGGTAATTTTAGATGCTGTACCACATCTGTGGTGTTTCCGGTGGGTGAGTGGTAACGTTAGATGTTTTGTAAATCAAGGGGTATCAGGTTTGATACCTGGTGCAGACATAAATGGTTCGAAGCCTAGTTTAAACTGCAGATCCCGTTCTTAGTTCATCTTCAGCCTTCTTGATCTTAGGGTGTCCTTGGAACGCCATGACTGGTTCAATTTGCCTATCGACCGTTGGGTCAAAGAGTTACCTTCGTGTGGAACACGCTAATAATATTAGTATTTGTCTAATAGTGCGGTGATTGAATTGAAAAAAAATGACGGTATATACTTAAAGAATTGTAAACTAAGGTAAAGTTAAGTAATATTATGACATCTGGTAATTCCGTGAAATAGCAATACCATGGTATATAAACACTTGCAGAATTAAAATTTTAGTCGCTAAGTTACTACAGACGTTCTGTCTGAAAAATTATACTCCACAACCTTTTGCAATGCCATGCCTGTGCAATTTATAAGGAAATTATCGACGTCACGATATTACCAAGTATTAAACTAATTTTGGCTTAATTAGATTAGAAGCGAAGATCCAAATACGGGCTACCACTTTTATTTTTCAAATATCTCTAAAATGTTCCAACGAAGGTACTAAATAACAACTGCAAATATGTCTGATATATGTTTACTTTATAATGTAATTGCAAATTTAGATTAGAAACCCATGACTATGATAGTAACACATATTTTACAGATATGTCATAATCTCGACTTTTGAAACACCGCTCTAAATATGGGATACCCTTTTAAGTTACCGTAAATAATTAAGAAGAAATTTTAACAGTTCAAAGTGATGATCAAGAGTGATATTAAAGTAACTAACTCTATGGCTTATGGAACTCGCAAGTTCATTCCCGCAGTAACAAACGTTCGCCATTGAATTCTATCCTGGGCAATATCAAGCCTTTTTCATCACGAACACCTACTTCTCGAAGATCTCTTCTAATATTGTCTTCCCAATGACGTCTCGGTCTTCCCAATGGCCTCCTTCCATCCAGCCTTCCAACCAGGATAGAATATATCTGGTAACCTTCGTTTTTTCCCCCAACCGAGCTACATGCCTGCCCACCTTAGTCGTCGCGATTTCATTATTTTTACAACATCTGGTGAATCAATCGTACAGTCCGTTGAGTTCTTCATTATGCAGTCTCCTCCGCTCTCCAGTCATCTCGTCGCGTTTCGGCCCGTATATCTTTTTCAAAACTTTATTTTCAAACACTTATAATTTATGTTCATCTGCTTGGGTCATACTCCAACTTTCTCAACCGTAAAGTATTACCGGCAGAATAACCGTTCTGTATGTTTTCGTTTTCAATTTCCTTGATATTAATCGCGATGTTAGAAGTTTTTGGGCTGAATAGAAACATGCGTTCTCCGATACCAAGCGACTTTTTTATTTCTTCCGTGGCCTCATTTTTGCTTGTTACGTATGCTCTCAAGTATTTAAATTTGTTTACTTTCTCTATTACCTCATCCCTAATTCTTATGTTTTTATTTCCTTCATTCCCTGTGTTTCGGCTTGTTATCATGTACTTTGTTTTATCTATGTTTACCTGTAGACCTATCTCATCGCACGCTTCTACTAAGACATCGGTGTTGCTTTGTAGTGCATCTATATCGTCCCCTATTAAATCTACATCATCCAGGTATACGAACAGTTGATTCAAACCATTAAATAACAGTCCCTTTTTGTCCCTTTAATTTTTTAAATCGCATATTCTAACCCAAATTTAAACTGTAGTGGTGACAAGGCATCGCCTTGTTACGATTCGTTGCGAATCTTGAAACCATCTGACATATTATTACCTATCCGTACTCTGCTTATGGGGTCGCTGAGACAAATCTTCACTAGTTGAACCAATTTTTTCGGAATTTCAAATCGTATCAGGATACTGTATAACTTTTCCCTTTTGATAGAATCATATGCTTTCTTAAAATCAATGAATAGCTGGTGAACCGTCCCATTGTAATCCCATTTCTTCTCCAAAATTTGTCTCAAGGCGAAAATCTGATCCAACGTGGATCTATTTCTTCTAAATGCACATTGGTGATATCCAATTATTTCATCTATGTATACACTTAAGCGTGTTAAGAGGGTTCCTCGCTCCAGTCCCCCCACTTTAAACATTTTTCAAAATATTTCAAAAACTAAGAGTACTATCAAAAATATAAATTCACAGCGCACTAGAACTAACAAATTACTATGAAATGCAATGAACAGCGATCTCGAAATCTTGTCGGTTGATGAGTGCTGAGACTTCAATTAAATAACGACGTCATAATCTTTGAAAACGTACCACTCATTAACGGACAAGATCTAGAGATAGCTGTCCATTGCATTTCATAGTAATTTGTAAGTTCTAGTGCGCTATGAATTTACATTCTGGATAATCCGCTTAGCATGTTAATATTTTGAAAAATGTTAAAAATGGGAGGGTTGGAGCGAGGAGCCCACTTAACAGAATATTACTTAATACCTTGTAACAGGTTGGAAGTAACCAGACTCTGCGGTAATTATTACAGTCCGATTTATCGCCTTTTTTTCTAAATCGGAACTATTATTGAGGTTTTCCATTTCTTTGGGAGTTCCTCCTATCTCCATATAGCAATTTTCAATTTATGAAGTTCCTTGATTAGTGCCGTTCCTCCTGTTTTAGTTAATTCGGCTGGAATATTGTCTATTCCTGGTGATTTGAAATTTTTCAATTTCTTAACAGGACATTTCGATCTCGATCTCGCTAGGTTCGGGAATCCACGGTTCTGCGGTATGGATTTCAAGTTCCTCTGTTTGTTCCCCGCTGTGTACATTAAGAAGTTTGTCGAAATAACTTTTCCACACATCGACAATTTTAGTCGGATCCGCCTGAAGATCTCCACGTTCATTTCTAATCATTCCTAACCTCGGCTGGTAACCATTTCTTAACGAGTTTACCCCTTTGTATAGATCTCGTAAGTTATTTGTCTTCCCGTTTTCCTCTATCTCCTGAATCTTCTGCGCTTTTTGTTTCTGAACTCGAGTGTGGCGTCTCGTTTCGCGTTACTGTAGTGGTTGGTATTTGCTTCGCTTTTATTACTTAGCCATCGTTGCCTTGCTTGTTTTCGTTCCTCATGAAGCTTAAGGCATTCTTCATCCAACTAAGGTTTGTTTTTCTGTTGTTTCTTCTCACCTACACTTTCCTTCGCTGCGCTCTTAATTGTTTCACGAATTGCCTCCCACATCTTACTTACATCATTTTCATTATTAAAGTCATCATTATTATTACTCGAATCGGCTAGGATTTCGAACCTATTTGAGAGTTCGAGTTGGTAATCTGCTCTTATGCTCGGATTATTTAATCGTTTCACTTCGAATTTCAGTTGTTTTGACCCCTTGCTTTCTCTGTTCGCGATGCTTAACTTTTCCCTTATTTTTGTGATCACTAATTGATGGTCGGTGTCACTTTCCGCTCCTCTACACGACCTAACATCCATTAGGTTGGTGTGTTTTCGTCTATCTACTAGTATGTGATCGATCTGGTTGAGAGTTTTGCCGTCCGGAGATATCCATGTGTATTTGTGTATGTCTTTATGTTCAAAGTACGTGCTCTTTACCAGTAGGTTTTTCGAAATCGAGAAAGTTATCAGTCTTTCTCCATTGTTGTTGGTCTTTTCGTGAAGGCTGTATTTGCCTATAGTAGATCTATATTTTACTTGCCTCCCTACCTTTCCATTGAAATCACACAACACAATTTTTATCGTAGGAATATATCTTTGTCGTTATCAGTAGCCACCTCGGTCGGAGCATAGACGTTTAATAAAACCGTGCTGCCCCATCGAGTACGTATCGTAACGTACGATAGTCTTTCGTTTACGAACTCTATATTCTGAACCGCCTGAAGGGTACTGTTCTTAATCGTGAGACTGTGTTCCCCCGTAGTAGAAAGTGTACTTGCCCTGTGGGATGCTATCTTGACCCTCCCACCGAACTTCTTGTATCGCTAATATGTCTAGCTCATGCTTCTCGGTCTCACGTAACGCCAGCTGAAGAGCCCCCGTTTGGTAAAATGTTCGTACGTTCCACGTTCCTATTCTAAGGTCTTTCTTAATCCTGTTCTTGGAGTCCTCTGAAGCAGTCCCCGCCCGGAGATCCGAATGAGGGACTAGTTTACCTCCGGAATATTTTACCCCAGGAGAATCCATGAGTGATGATAAATGCATATTTACAAAAGTCAGAGATAGTCCTCCTTTTCTGCAGCAGAGCGTTCTTCATGTGCTCACCTCGAACACATGATACACATAACCCATAGGTATCCCTGTGTGTTCAGAGAATATCCGGTCGCAGAATATACAATTTGTATCTTCATCATCTGCTATTTCTTGTGCAGCTGGCGTATCAAAGTAACTATCTTCATCATCATAAGGATCTAGATCAGAAAATATCATCTTGGATTCTTCTTAATCTGATTCTTGTCTTGTGAATTCTAAAATTCCTTGTTTTTTTTTCGTTCGGGTATATTCCTTCTTTTTATTGTTCAGCTCTTTGTTCAACTTAACTAAAATATAATGTTAGTCATAACTGTTTCTTAGTAGGGTTTTCCGTTATAAAAGTGACACTTCCTCGTTTTCTAAGTTGATAGCTGACTTTTTTCTTTATCACAGCAACTGTTGAAAAATGAAAAGGACTCACTAGGTTTGAAATTCCAAGTACTGTGTCCTAAGAGAAGGAAACTCTTAAGATGAAGATACAAATAGGCAAGATAGTCCGTATTTAGACCACTCATAGTTGTTGTTTCATGACGCAAGAGAAGTCAATAAGCAATATTATTTATTCATTGTTTTATACAGACTACGAGTGCTGCCTCTGAGGAATAAAACTTACCTTATAAACTTCATACTTGGTTTCATTGTGTCTAAAAAGCTGAAATAGAGATGCCTGACGAAACTTTCCCACTGTTGAAAACAGGCACAACATACAAATAAATCAACCACATCCAACTCCTTGTCGCTATCTCAATTCCGCCACCACCTTCGTCCTTGATGAACTGTTTCACACTTTTGTCACCAGTCAGCTGTACTACACAAGCATATACAAGTCTAAAACGTCTACTAGCCCGTATTTGGACTATAGCCCACACTGTAAAAATAAGAGACACGACGTTCATCCTAAAAATGGTGGCAGCTGAGCTGGCTCCACTTTTTGGATTAACCTACATTCAGCCACTATTCGGTTGAACGTTTTACTTTCTATAAAATTTCAAAAAGGCTTCTGCCACTAACTGGAAGGAGACCCCTTAATTCCTCATGCTAAGGGAACCGACCGCGGTAGATGCCTAATGTCCAATCAATACGTTCACGTCGTGGGGTCTGCTAGTACCCAAACAACTGCTTGGCGAACGAACATCGATGGGCTGCTCACCAACCCGCATTAGCTGACAGCGTGGTGAGTCAAATGTCAGCACCCCTCCTTTCTTTACACATAATGGTACAAGTAAGGAAACAACCTCGGAGAGCCTCATTGACCGGAGGACGGAATGCAACTGGCAACGGCAGCGGTCAGTCCTGCAGGAAGTCAGAGAGTCAATGACCTGGTTTGGACTGTAGACTGCCAGGACACCGACACGGCAACTCGAACGAACTTATACGTGGCGACTCTCAACTGTCAGTCCCTTGCAGGAGAGGACAAATTAGAAAAAAATGCAGAATGAACTCAAGAGACTTGCGTCTACACACAGGTCACTGGAATTAAAATGGCGGAAGTATCCCACTCTCTCTTATCCTGAACGATAAGTAACAGCGAGAAGCCCCCAATCCGCCAGCTGCAGTTTGGTCTTGTGGTCAAGACGTTAGACAGCTAATCCAAAGATTCCGGGTTCAAACCCTGGCGTTGACCTTTTACATATTTTTTTTAAAAGAAAGTTAAAGTTTTTTCGTTTTTTATGTAAGTACACGAAAGGAAATTTAATAAAAGTTGTGATTTACAATTTTAAAAGATGCCACTAAAAACTAGGATGTATATAAACCCACCAGAGCAGGATGCACACCGGGCGATAGCGAGGTGTGCAAGGGGGGAAGGGTGCGTCCGAAGGGAGTTGGGTGGCGTTAGCCGCGGGAGGGCGCAGCCCCCTGTTAGCGGTGGGCATACGCAAAAAAACTGTTTACTCAAAAGTTCTGTTTAGGCAAAAGTTCTGTGCCGTACCGGAAGTGTTTCCAAGTGTGCCGCCATTTTAATTCCAGTGACCTGCGGCTAGACACTCGTCTCAAGAGGATTAAGTGGGACATCATAGGACTATCAGAAGTGTGGAGGAATAATGAAGAAAAGTTGAAACTACCGTCGGGGCACACATTCTACTTTAAAGGAACAGAAAATGGAAAACCGACAGGGTTGCCTTTATAATTGATAAAGACCTGAAGTCACGGATCACAGAAATTGAAGGAATTTCAGATAGAATCGCACGGGTAGTAATAAAGATAAACAACAGATACAGTATGGAAATTATACAAGTGTATGCTCCAACAACCTCACATCCGGAGGAGGAAATCGAAGACGTATACGAGGAGATACAGAAGATTTTGGATAGTAACAAATCGCATTACAAAATTGTAATGGGAGACTTCAATGCGAAAGTAGGAGCCAAGCAGAGCAGTGACACGAAAGTGGGAAACTTTGGATTTGGCAAAAGAAACAAGAGAGGAGAGAAGTTAATGGAATTCTCAGAAGCCAACAGACTGTTATTTTCCAATACATTTTTCAAAAAGGCGCCCCAGAGGAAGTGGACACGGAAAGGCCCAAATGAGACCAAAAACGAAATAGACTACGTTCTATCGAATAACAGGGAAATTCTGCAAGGCGCCTCTGTTCTGAAGAGTTTCAAAATCTCGAGTGATCATAGGATGTGAGACTTAAGCTGAAACTAAATACTAGACTTGAGAGAAAGAAGCTTATCAGAGGAAAACCGCCACTTTTAGATCTGGAAAATTAAGGAAAAACAGAGAGACATTCAAGATAGAACTAAGCAACAGATTCAGCGCCTTGGAAGAGTTAGAGGATGAAGAAGACATCAATAGCAGAAATAAAATACTGGCCGAGATAATAAGAGAGGTAGCCAAGGAAATAGCAGGCACCAGAAAGAAAAAAGAGAGCAAAATCTCAGAAGAAACTAAACTCTTGATGAAGAAAAGAAGGGAAATGAAAGAAGAGGAAAATTGCATAAAGAGGATTGAGTACATAGAACTAAATAAAACCGTAAGGAAGAAAATAAGAGAGAATGTACGAAAATATAACGAAAATCTTGTTAGAAATACAATTGAGGAGAACAAGAGCCTGAAGAAACCCAAACAGCAGCTCATGATAGGGAAAAAGCAAATAATTGCAGTTAATAGACCAGACGGGATCGTAACGCGAAATAAGGAAGAAATTATAAACATATTTGAAAATTTCTACAGAGAATTGTACTACTCCGAGGAAGAGCTAGGAAATGAAGATTCAGAAGAAATTGATGTTGATGTCATAGACGTAATGAAAGAAGAAGTGGATAAAGTACTTCGAGGGATGAAGAACGGAAAATCACCAGGAGAAGACGGACTCACAGCAGAGATGTTTAAATGGGGAGGTGAAAAAATGAAAGAGGAAGTTGCTAAATTATTCTCGATGTGCCTAAGGAAGAGAGAAATACCCAGAAGTTGGAACAATGCCGTTATCATTTTGTTGTACAAGAAAGGGGACAAAGAACGCGTAGAAAACTAAAGACCAATTAGTTTATTGTCAGTTCTATACAAAATGTTCACCAAAGTTATTTTGAATCGTATTGAACGGGACTTGGATTTTTAACCAGGGAAGAGAACAAGCCGGATTTCGTCGTGGATTTAGCACAATGGACCACATACAAACATTGAATGAAGTTATGGAAAGGACTAATAAATATGAACTTCCACTATGTTTGGGATTCATATTTCGATAAAGCCTTCGATTCGGTCTCCTTGGCAGCAGTACTTAAATCACTTGAACATCAAGGCATCGAAAATGAGTACATCAAGCTAGTGCGAAACATTTATTCGACTGCCACATTCGACTGCCATTAAGAAAGTGAAAAATTTAAAGTTGGAAAGGGGGTAAGGCAAGGAGATTCAATTTCTCCAAAACTGTTTTCTGCGGCCTGGAGAGAGTGTTCCACTTAAACTGGGATGAAGTTCGAATTAAAATTAATGGCGAATATCTTCATCGCCTACGGTTCGCTGATGATATAGTCCTGCTTTCTTCAAATGCGGAAGAACTACAAACCAGAATGGAAGAACTGAATAATGAGAGTTCGAAAATAGGCCTTAAAATGAATTTAAGTAAATCAAAGGTCATATACAATCAACATTCTGCAAAAAAGGAAATAAGGATTAGCGGAGAGACAATAGGCATAGTTGTTGAGTATGTTTACCTAGGCCAGCTCAAAACATCGAATGCCAAGTTGACTGATGAAATAAATAGAAGATGTAAAATGGCATGGAGTTCGTTTGGGAGACTACACTTTATTTTCAAAAGCAAACTTCCAATGTGTCTGAAGCCTAAAGTTTATAATCAATGTATCTGACCTGTGATGATATACGGCTGTGAAACTTGGACATTGAATGCTCAAACGACTCAAAGATTGAGGTTCACACAAACAGCAATGGAGAGATGTATGCTAGGAATAACTAGGAGAGACGGGAAGACAAATGAATGGATTCGCCCACAAACAAAGGTAGAAGATGTAATCAAGACTGCGAAGAAGCTGAAGTGGAAATGGGCCGTTCAAATAGCTAGACTAAGAGATGGAAGGTGGACAACTAATGTACTACATTGGATTCCTAGAGAAAAGAAGTGACCGAGACGACGTCCGAATGCAAGATGGTTAGATGAAATCAAGCGTTTTTCAGGAGCTACATGGATGAAGATAGCAGCAGACCGAGATATGTGGAAAGAAAAAGGGGAGGCCTTCATCCAGCAGTGGATAGAAAACGGCTGAATATGTTATATATATATACACAAATATATGACTGTTCCAACGTATTTCATTCAAGCAGAGCATTTTTTAAAGTAGAAAAGAATAAAAGGTAATTTTCCTTTAAAATTTAAAATGAGAAGAAAAAAAAGTTGAAATGGTCTAGTCTCGATCCAGGGTACACAAACACACTGGTCAGACGCTCTTGCCACTTAGCTACGAAGACAGTTGGTGTTTCTGGCTTTCCGAGTGATATCCACAGCTAGGGTTTTACTGCGAAGGAGGGTAATCATTAACACGTTTTTTGATTTTACTATGAGAAATGTCTCGTGAAAAAAAAGGAGAGATACGTTTGCTACAGTGTAAAGATTTATACCTAACTTAATTTCTCTTTCCGCCAATGCAATCCTTGCCGTGCTCGGTCCACCAGTGAACTCTTTACTGTTCACAGTGTAAAGGCAATATAAACACTCAAAATGGCGGGGCGTTAAGTGACAAGCAAGTAACGTTAGTCCTGTTACTGGATTATAGAATATCCAACTGAGGCTTAAACTTCATCCACAAAAGTACGTAACCTCAAAATTGCCTGTTTAGCTTACACTTCGATTAGAAAATGACCGATTTTTAAGCGTAAAATAAGTTGAACGTTCACGGACAAATCACTTTGGAGAGTTTCAACCCACTTTCAGTTAGCGTTAAGCTATTACAAAGAAAATGTTTAACTTTAAAATTGAGTTAATTTTACCAATCTTTCCACTAAAAGGCTTACACTATATCCACGTTTAAGAGTAAATACAACAAAACGCTAATTTTCGACTTTTATTTCTTTATAAAGCGGAGTAACTTCCATCCATTTCGTGTTTCCACTTTTTACATTGCATATTTGGAACTTCCCCTCTAATAATGATAATGAGGATCTGATTAATAATCACAATGTTAATCGGAATATGAGTCCAGAAATTTCCAAAATTATCTTTGTTTCACTAATCTTGAGAACTGCAACGTTTCTGTTTTTTTTTTTGTTAGTAATGTTCTATGAAGCAAGTTACCTGATTTTTGTCTACGAAAAGTAACAGAAAAATTCTTAATGTAACCCCACTCAGTAAAGATTAAATGAAATCCCAGACATATGTTGTTTTTTTTTTTCGGTCGGTCGTGGTGGAACTGTTCCACATAAATAATTCCAAAATAACTCTTTTTCTCATGGCATTGTGTTGATTGCGTCAGAAGAACGAGCGACCTTGTCATCAACAGTCATAAAACTGGTAACATAACCACTTGATTATGTGGCTGTGCTTATTGGGAGGAAATGGTTCTTAACGATATAGCTGTGTTACTTGTCACGAAAGTAGGGCAGAAGAAGTAAACCGTTAATGCGATCATCATACGAAGTGGTTACAGTCATTGAGCACCGGTGAAATAATTACAACAATGCTGTAAATGCCTTGAATGACGTCTCGTCATTCCTTGTTCTTATATAACTGATATCGTAGCTACGTTTAGCTGAGTAGGCCATATTGTTTGATTTTGTTTTAGGGAAATTGCACTTTGTACAGCTAAGCGATTGCAATCTCTTGTAGTGAGTAGAACACCGTGGTCAGTAATTCTGCCAGAATTTTCAGTTTGGAGGCTTGTAGGGCCAAAACTGTGGGGAGTAAGTAGAGTTTTGTCTGGATTCCTATCATTTTTAATCGCAAAATTGTAAAGTTGAGGCTGTGTTTTCGAGATTATTATTATTATTATTGCCGGGGGGATGCCTGGCAGAATTTCTGACCGTGGTTCCTTCAAACCACATGATTCATATATATCTGCTTTGGAACTAGGATCGTTAATGCTATCCGGTCCTTCTCGTTCCTGCTAGTAGAAAAGGTGCTTGGATGGTACTTTGAATTAAGACCGTGTGTTTTACCTCTGTCTCCTTCTTCTGTTAAGTAGTAAAGAATGAAACTGGCTGGTCTTTGCCTACCGTAAGAACTGATTGAATGTATAAGATACTTCAAATATACAGCACATCGAATAAGGTCTGTAGAGATCTAGAAGGGTGTTTGTAAAGACAAACAGATAGAACAAACTGCAATAGGTAGAAAGAATGATACATTAATGCTCTTTTAAATCTGCCACTATATTTATCTAAATCTTCCACTAGATGTGTTTAAATCTGCCACTAGATTTGTTTAAATGTCACTAGATTTATTTAAATTTGCCACTAAATTTATTTAAATCTGCCACTAGATTTGCTGCTAGCCTTATTTAATGCATATACTAGAAGAGATTGTAAAGAGATGCTTCAATAACAAAAGAGGAATTACAATCAGCGGAAGAGAAAATGAAATGCATTAGATTTGCAGATGATATGATTATTGTTGTAACGAATGAATAAATATAAATAACAAGATATTAAAACAGCTAAAAAAAAGAAAGTTATTAGTAATATGGAATGAAGACAGGCGTAAATAAAAATAAAGGAATAGCAATTTACAAGAAATAAAATTTGGAAGAGAAAAAGTAGAGCCCATGGGAAGTATTGAAAGTGAAAATATGAAGTATGGAAAGCAACCAAGACAAGAAGAGCAATGACGAAGAGGCATCACTTGGAGTGGATAGATGAAAAATGAATTAAGTAAAAGGAGGATTCATTACATATTTTATGTAGTGTATGGAGCCGAAGCATGTACTTTGTGAAAGAGTGTCTAAAAGGTCATTGGAAATTTAAGAGTGGAGAAGAATGAAGATTGTCAACCATACAGAGAAGACAAGTAACAAGCGCTGAAGTAAGTAGGCAGGAAACAAACAATAGTTGGGGTAATAAAGAAAAGAGAAAGGAATTTATTATAATGATTGTTTATGCAGAGATTGAATTTTGAGGGATGGATTTTGAGGTATAATTCAGAGGACGAGGAAGATGTATGCAACTTGCTAATAATATTAAGGTAGATGAATCTATATTAACATGAAGAGCAAAGCTTGAGATCGGAATGAATAGAAAGGGCTTAAAATTCCTTGCAGGATCTTCCACTCTCGGCACTTGCGACTAGGCAGAGGAAGATACCATGGGGCGAGGTCATTCTCGCGCAGGTGCATTATTACTTTCTAATGAGTAAATATTACTCCTTAACCGCAAATAAGATTGACAATCGGTTGATTTCCAGTGCTAATTTGGCGTATTGGAAAGCTAATGCGGAGTTTCTTTAATATCACTATGCACTTTGATTGTAGGGACGTTGTGATAGCAAGCGGTAATGAAATATAAGGAAAGAAAGGGCGCTGTGGTTCAGTGCTAAAGCGCTCACCTCTGGCGCGTGGAGTCGTTCGATCTCAGCTCATGCCATGTTGACTTTGTGGTGGACAAACACCGTGTGCATGGGTTTTCTCCATGTACTCCCATTTCCTCCCACTTTCTTTATTCCTTTAATTCTCCCATCATTATCCATTCGGCCTGGGCATATAAAAATGAACGTGCCTATGTAGGTGTTTTTATCACGCCACAACGGCTTGACCGATTTCAGTAATTTTTTGCACATGATCAGATATTGGACCCGTGTGGGAACTTATTATATCAGTCGCCATCTTGGATTCAAAATGGCCGCCAAAAAATTCCCCACCGTTAGAGCTAGAGTAATGAAATTCGGTATGAAGCTGTATTATTAACAGTAGTTACAGAAAGTATTAAAACATTTGGAAAAAGTCGCCATCTTGAATTCAAAATGGCGTTCAAAAATTGGGTCGCAGACCCCCGGTGGAATGGGACAGATCTTTATTCACCCCGCACCAACGGGCGTGCAAACCAACTAGTATTTTTTTTAGTATGGATGAAAATGACAAGCAACAATGGCATTTTAGAAATCGGCCAAAATAAGACTAATGAATATGTGTCAAATGAGTTACCGGTACTTTGAGATTTTGAAATTATTTATTTTAGGCATGAGATTCTAATTCCCGTAATGGCGGACCTCATAGTAAGGTTTTAGAATTTCCCGTCTATAACTAAACTCTCAAATCGTCGCTTAGTTCATTTCAAAACCAATCATAAGTGTTATCGGAGCCGCTTTCCAAAAATTATTGCTTATTATTTGTTCAGTATTAAAGATACGAAATAACACATCAAGATTTTTCTTCAGTCACACCAGGCAAATGCCGGGATGACACCTCCAACTTAGGCCCAGGCCGACTCCTTCCCGGATCCTTTCGCCTTCCCTATTCCGGCCTGAGCCTTAGATGCCTGAAGGCCATAAATAAAATTAAATTCAATGAAATAACACATGGAGTAGTAGGTCTACTGATGCATCTTGAAGAATCGAACGTCCGTAACCAAATACTTCCGCGTACAAGAACAACAATTCAATAATGAAAACCAAGAGATGTAACTGTGAATGATAGGAAGACCCGTAAATAGTCCTTGCCAAAAGTCTTAACCTACATAACTCATTACCAGGTTCTGCGCTGTGATGAACAAATTCGTATGACTAAAGTCGGTTATTAGGTTATACGGCAAAAAAAAACACCCTGCAACTTCCATTGCGGTAAAATTTGAACAAAAACGCTTACGTAACATTTAAAGCAAGAAAGAAATCAACTTCGATTTTTTTTCTGATTTTTACTATTATTCAGCAAAAAAAAAAAAAATGGCAAGGTCACTGCCATACAACACAAAAGTTCAGGGAAATATATATTCACGCACGTGACGGCGATGCGTTTGATGAAACAAGACCTCTTCCCGGTACAGCACGCACAGTGTTTCCGCTGTTGGTTCGACGGGCCTCCGGCAAGTCTTGTATTCTCAGGAGAAAGTAGTGAAATATTTCAGAAGTAACAAAAAAATAATAATAAAAGAAGAAAAGGAAGAAGAATGTAGTAAGAGTGAAAGTGATTTTCTTTCTTTCTTTTTTTTTCTTTTCGTGGCGTCGTTCATCTACTCAAGATATGAAAAAGAGAACTTGCTTGATGGCCCGTTTTGTAGCTTTACTGAGAAAAACTTTCACACCAGTACGTGTGCGTGTTATGTTTGTGTGTGTTATATACATAACGTATTGCACTGGTGCAGATGAGAAAGAGAAGAAGAAAGGCCGGTTATCAGAAAATACCTCCAAGTACTTCCAGGCCTTCTTTTTCTTAACAACAAGTTTTTTACTTCCTCATTCTTCTAAGGAATAACATTATTCTTAAGATGAGCAAATATATTGTTTTTTTGTTTTTTCTTGCCTTGAGTTGTACTGTTACTATCCACTTATCCAGTTCCGCTAGACTTCAATGCGTACGAGTATGTAGGCCAGTGCTTCTCAACTGGTGTTCCGCGAATCCGCGATGATTGAGCAGGCTCTCAGGTGGGGCCGCGAAACCAAAAATAAAAGGTAAGGAATCGTTGGTGTAGGTTATGCGTCCCTGTTCAGCTTACATCAAAGCTATTGAAATTTAAAAAAAAAAAAACTTTTAGGTCCAAACCCGAAAAAAGGGAACCTTTGATAAATTTTATTTGGTATGAACCATTTTAGTAACTATGGACTTTCGGTCTGTCTCGATAAGTGCAATGAGTTTAAAAGCCATAAATATCCATGCTCCAGGCGAGATTCGAACTCACAACCTCATGAACGACTAGTCAGCGCCCTAGCCCACACAGTTACCGAGGTTGGATCCTAGCCTAAAATTTGGTACATGAGTAGCCTATAGTTTCATCTAGTACTATGCAACTGACAAACATTTCGTCGCAAGGACATTACGTATTACATCTTTCATACGAGTTGTATTGCATAGCTTAAAAACAACTGCAAATACTAGAATGAGCTAGAAAACTTCATTATATTTTCTATAGGTTATTTTAGTATCATTTAACTTAGATCTGTCAAGGTCGTATGAGTGCAATGCTTGTTAAAATCCAGAAACTTTAATACTCTAGGTGGGATCGAACTTACAGCCTTGAAGACCTCTGGCTACACGACCACCTTGGTGGGCAATGAACTGGTGAAGGCGAAATATGCAATGCCAAAGCATTTTCTGAACCATGTTGCCCATGATAGGACTAAAGATTACTCGTAGCAAATTTCAGATCAAAGTTCATTGCATTAGGGGGATAAGATTACCATATTTATCCCCCCGATCAAAAAAAAGGTAATCTTTTAATTCCATTTTGGTTTATTTGTTCCATAGATGTATATTTGGACTCAACCTCACGAGAAAGCTTCAACCTCGACCTCACGATGGAACTTAGACCTCAAACACACGATGGAACTTCAATCCCGAACTCACAATGGAACTTTTCAACCTCGATCTCACTCGAACTGAAACTCACAATACAACTTCAACCTCGACTTCGCGTGTTGAGGTCGATGTTGGACCTCGTGAGGTTCGACCTCGCAAGACTTAGCGCTTCAATGAAAGCAAATAGAGAAAAACTGATATCAGATTTATGTTAATTGACCTTGATTTATCCAACAGTTTCTAATCCGGTGTATTTAAAACTGGTAGGTCCTTTTCATTCGGCTAGCTTTCTTCATTTAAAGAATGCATGCTCGTTTCACTAAATGCGCTTCAATACATTCTCATTGAGACCGTCTTAAGTTTTAATTTTTCTTTGCTTATTCTTTTATCAGTTTATTTTTTCTTTCCCCCTTTAAGTACTTACTCCCAAATCCCTTATACGTAATAGGTTTGTTCGAACGTGAAAAATTACCACTTCAGTCCACAAAATATATAATAGAGTAACTGAAGAGAATAATAACTGAGGCAAGAAAGAAGAGGGAAAAAACTGGTTAGGACATTTTTATGCAGGTATTGGATCCTGAGGCACTCAATTGAAGCTGAGTGAGGAACAGAGGAAGAAGATGGATACAATTCCTGGATAGTACGTTAAAACAAAGCAAAAATGCGCCAGATCGTGATGAATGGATTGTGTTAAGGAACATTGAAAGACCTGCCGCTTTTGGGTTGAACACTACTACTACTAATGATGTATTGAATATCTAAACAAATTTGTGTTATGTACACTCAGATTCATAAAAAAATGTTGAACTTTTGATGTCTGAAAGATTACACAGGATGACACTGAGAAAATTGATGGATTGAATTGCTATTAACATCCTAAACGAGCTGATGACCTTCTAAAGACGGAAGCTTTTGCTAAAATGGGCTCCGAACTACTCCGTTCAATGGATCTCGGCGGGAACTGAACCCGTGACCACATGCACAGAAAGCAAAAGCGCTCACCTGTCGGCCACTCCAAGGTCACTGAGCCAATATTCCTTCAGTGTTGCCAAATTCATCAACATTTTTGGACTCAAAAAGAGATTTTACATCATCCATTATCTATGAATCTGACTGTATATCTATAATGAAGAACTAAACAGTAGAAGAAGACTGATCTTTCAAACAGATTCTTTAAATAAATAAATACAACGTAGATACTTGAATGTATTTCTACTCTTTTATGTACAATACACGATAATCCTTTGTGTAAGTTCGTCACTGTGACCAGATACTTGAGTTAAGATAACGCAATAGTAACAGAAGAAAAACACAATCACTGTGAAATAAAAATAACTTACCGGACAATTCGAATGCAAGACAATCACTCAAGAGAAATCAGGAGATGACCAATACAGTACTCTAGCTTTCGTAAAAAGCCGTAAGCAATCACTTCAAAAAAAAAAAAAAGAAAAGAAGATACAAACGGAACATGACAACAGCAAGCGCAATGACTTTTACTACTGTGTACTGTATATACGTATACAATATTTTTTTTTTTTTTTTACTAGTGTGGCCTTTGTCACTTCACTTTCACATGTTGTTAATACGAAGTATTAATATGGCGAGAGATGTTGAAAGAGACGTAATTATTAACTTCTCATCTTGTTCTTTCTTCAAGGAGAAATAGACTTGAAAATTATTCGCATTTGCTAAAAGGCGGATTATTTTTTTAAAAAAAAGAAAAGAAAGTGCCTTTTTTTAACCTTGGAGCTCCTTATTTCGGTAAACTTACATGAAATATACAAGATATTCATAAATTCGACCTACAAAGTTCGTGAGGAAATTCTACATGCAAAGATAGGAAGAAAAAAAATATATATATTAGAAAAAAAAATGTTAAAATATATTTCACTCTCGAAGTAATTGATATCATAACAGAAAATTAAAAACAAAATGCAAAATTACTAATGAATAAAGAGTATAGGATGAACGAAATGTAGCCCGTGTCCAGAAGGTGGCCTGCAGCTACAATTTTGTACTAGTTCAAAGGGTAATCAGCAGATGGCACCTGGTATTTGTAACTATCTTCCATCTAGTGGTCATTATTGAAATACGGCGAGTTTCGATTAGATGATTACTTTGTGAACGATTTACTGGAGAAATTAAGAGTGATGCTTAGGTATTCTTATTTTCATTACGGAGAGTATGTTTAATTTAAATTATATTAATATTATTACTTTTTACCGTAAATTATTTTATAGTTTTTTTAAAGCGTATTTAGAATAATTTGAGGAAAGATGTCGCATAGTATTATTTAAACATTTAGTCGTTGATACAATGTCGAAGAGTACATTTAAATGTGTTATCAACGTAAAATCAACGAATGATGTACTGTGACGATATAATGGTAATACATAAATACCTCACATAACTTTTCCATTTAGATCTGCATTTTTTTTTTCAATATCCTAGAATATTTAGGAACTATTAAGGATATTCCTATTATATGCTTCTGACCATAGCACGATGGTTAATTGAACACTCCATCGCTGATCAAGTATCGGCTGAATTCCTTTACTATTTCCAGGACGATGAGAAAATGTATAATATTTTATGGATAAAACTCGTATTATTCCTTGTTTCATGTTGAGGAGGTCAGACACAATTGAACTTCGGGTATACTAGATGATATCAGTATAAAAA